>JAABNX020000002.1:2187761-2198229 GCA_015163995.2 Mormyrus lacerda | reverse complement strand
AGTTGAATTTGAATTTCAAGGAGATTTAAATTCCAACTCCAGTTCCATTTCCTGATTTGGATTGGAATTGACAAATGCATTCTGGAATGGCCCCAACCCTGGTTCACGTGCTGCGGTTCTGCCCATAACATGACACCCGTTGACAGTACAAGAGACTCCTTGCATAAACGGCCATTTAAAAAGCAAAGGTTCTGAAGGATAAAAAGAAGCCTTTACTGCATGTTCAGTATCCCGGCAGTATTTTGGTTTCAAGATGTTTGTCTTATTACATTTACTGGTAACTCTTTGTTCTGGAGAGGCTTACAAAGACCTGAGAAATGCAGGAAGGTCGGATTAGCTGTGGTTCAGTAACCTTTTTGTCTTTGGGGATTGAGCTGTGTTCCCATTTAGACTGAGCTCTTCTAATCCACTTGGCCCCCACGGGTTGTCAACGGAAGGGATATCATTTTGTTTTGTCTTTTCAAAGCTGCTTTTTCTCTGAATATATATACCTTGAGAACTCACACTACAACAGCCTCCTGTTCCTCGAGCGTTGTGCACTGCTCTGAATGAGCCTGCCGACAGGGCCAAGATGGCTGCCCGGTCTGCGTTTACCGTTTGAACTTCGGGACTAACATGGTGCCGGATAGAAATCGAGACATTTATGCACCCTTCTAATGTTTAAGAAATAAAGAATCAGTTGTCCCTGCCACCATTTTTTAGTTAAAGTTAAAATGCTTGCTGCATATAGGCTTGCGTCATAAATGTCTAGGGAAAAATCGTGTAGCTTTTCTAGTGTTTGTTCGCATTTCAGACTGATCTGCTTTGAAGGCCACCCTTCCCTGACCCTACCGGCACCACTGTCACCTGGCGTCACAGGCAGTGACAGGAATAGTGTCAGGGTTGCTAAGCAGCTTCTGCTGAGTAGATGAGTGGTTAGGTGGAAAAACACTTTAAGACTCTAGGGGTTCTGTGTTTACAGCTAAGTCCATTAATGTAATTGTTGACTGAGAAACCTGAAACGGCCTGGTCCGACTGGCTTGACTAATCTGTGAGGATGCTGAGGTGTTTGAATCTAACTTTGGACGTATTAGAATGATAAAGTTTTTTTTTTTTTTTTTTTTGTTGATTCTGTATTCAATCCTTCATTCAATAATGCATAAACAATTTTTGATTTGGTGCTCAAAGGGGTAAAATATTACTGTGGCAAAATCCAATTGGTACCATTTCCAAATGAAATATTGACGCCAGTCCGTCTGTCCAGTATTAGGCAGGTTGTTTGAAGGAGAGGATTCTAGATTGTTTTGCAGTAATAATCCAGCCATTTTTTTCAGACTCAGTGACTTTGCTGCAGTCAGTGTTTGGATGATGGTCAGACTGTCTAAAGCTGTTCTCAAAGCACTTCAGCGGTTCACTTAAAGTGCCATGAGAATTATAAAAAGATACTAAAAGACACTGCTAAGGCTGTATTATAAGGCCCAAAGTAAAAATACATGTGTTCCTTCCTTTTACACCTATTTTGATATAGTTTTGGCAGATTCTACATCATGCTCACAGTAATGTTAGAATGTTTCGAAAATGCGTACATACTCTGTTCATCCTTCCATGAAAATGCCGTAACCACATAGCCAGTACTGGTTTCTGGTGAACCTGGAGTCTTTTCCAGGATACAGCGGCCACAAAGTAGGGGAATATGGATGTGGTGACACTCCCCCGCAGGGCACACACCTGCACACACACCTGCACTCAGTCGTACACTAAGGGTCATTTAGAGACCCTGCTTGGTTTTGGTCTGTAGGAGGAAGCCAGAATACCTGAAGGACAGAGAGCCCGCAGTGTGCATGTTCTAGACGCCCAATGATTTATTTGTATGGGATTTGCTTTTTTACATGTAATCGCCCTTTTTTTCCGTCATCACAGATGGGGGAAACTTCACGGGCCAAATGTAAGGCATCTCATGGGTCATGTACTCCACAGATCACCTGTTAAAATCCTCAGCTCCAGACGTATTTGTACAAGGTCTTTTCTGCACCTGGTTTTATTCCTGACTGCACCTTCCCGTAAAACCATCTACTGATGTTTATTTATTACTGTCTTACTGTAAGTGTCCTAGCACCTAGATATGCTGGTGAAGGGATATTCCGCATAGCTGCTTAAGTGCACTCGAGCAGACAGGGTGGCAATGTTCCCTTGGACTTTGTATGTTTTTAGTTATAACTCCAGACTCAGTTAAATGTTCGCTCTCTCTCCCTTGTCTTGGAAAACACCAAACGACTTGAGTTTTAAAGTCTACCATAAATAACCCCATTTTGTGCAATGAGAGCCACCTGCTGACTTCTCTTGAGTCTCTTGCTTGTTTTATTTCATATTTCCTTTGAATTGGCGTGAGCTTTTTTTGTCTTTACTACGGCGGGATGCATTATTTGTTTGTTGGTTCTTGTATTTAATTTTTGCTTAATACAGCATGTAACGATGAAGCAGCTGCATTTGGGACGTAGACATATAAACGGTTTTAGCAGCTGCACAGACCAAGCGAATCTGAAGCTGCGGCCAGCGGCGCACGGAGGAGCCAGAGATAAACGTTCAGGCTTCGCCCTGAAGCCTCCCGCCGGGCGGCATGGCTGCCGCAGGTCCTCGATTCGTCACTGGCGTATCATGTGACGTGTGACGTAATCCCGGCGCCCGCTGGAAGTTCAGGCTTGTTTGCTCAGTCCCTCACACGAGTGCTTTTTCCCTCCAAGTTTTACGCTCACTGAGCTGGCGGTCCTTAACGGCCACTTGCGGCTCTGGATGCACAGCCGCTCACCTCTATTTATAGTCATCGTCAAGGAAACTTTTGATTTAATTCTATTTTTATTCCGCCCCCTGCAAGGTCCATCTGTTAAATGAGAAGTTAAATAATGGGCTGCACTTTTATGTATTGGGGTATTTTACATTTACAAGTGTTTTTAATGAATTCTTCAGCTCCTTTTGGGAATATAAAACTATCAGAAGGCTGAGTTATAGCTAACCAGCCTGGCGTGTATAAGCTTTTCCAGTCCGTCGTGCTTTCATATCCTTTTCTGTCGTCAACACTCCATGTATATTTGCTTGTGTTCTGTTAACTAGTTGTCCAAAGTGGGCTTCCAACATTAGTGTCCATGTTCTACATTTGCAGTTATCAATAAAAGCTCTTTTACACAGTAATTAATTTGGTTTGTATTGTATACAGACGCTTTTCTCGCTGAAATGCACTTACTAATGGCAGTTTATGCTATCAGATGTGCCTCCATGCCAGGCGTATCTTGCTGGGGCATTAATTTGTTGCCTTGAAGAGATGCAGATCGGAAAAAGCTCATTTGTTTGTTCCATATTCATGTGCCTTTCCAGCTACCCTGCTGAGATGAGGTGTTTCCTTTGCCCTAACAATGACTTAAAACTCTGTTTGAAGTTTGATTCATAAAACCGTGGTTGGCACAATACACCAGGCGCAATTGTTATGGTTTTATTTTTCCCAAAATATATAATATTCACACATGTAAAACCTATAACAGTTTCAATAACTGTCATTATAGTCATTTGCTTTTATTTTAATGTGCTTCCAATGAATTTCCGTAACTTTCAATCCAATTTGAACTATGTGGTCTGTATAAAGAAATCAAATATCTCTCCACTAATGGCTTCCAGGCTATGCTGATTGGAGATCTTAAAAGCTTTAGGCTCAAATAATGAATCAAATTGCCTTTTTCCTGCATTTTGAGAGTCTCCATATCATCTGAGAGACTAACGACATTGTTAAAGTGGGAGAGCGATATGGCTATGTTTCGACATTCCTGTCATTAGCATCTGTCCTTCATCAAGGAACCAATTTCTATTTTCTCCATTTAAAATATATTTTTACCGTAATCTTCTGAGATTTTCCTCAGCCTTTTTTTTTCTCTGTATCCCATTTTCAAATTGCCTGAGGTGTGGCCTGCAGATCCAAACCCGAGACGGCCTACTTTGAGTTCAGATCAAGCTCCTGCCAGAATAGCCAAGTTTCTGAATCTGTTTCATACTTTCTTTAGAAAAAGAAACGCGACAGAAAAGGTTGCATTCCAGAATCCTTCCTGTAATGCGTATGAATTATTCAGAAGGGATGACTTCGTCAGCGCATATTTGGTTGCAGTAGGAGCAGGAATTCTCATGTGAGCCTTTGAAAGTAAGATTTCCGAAGATTTATCCACCACGAAATTAGAGCTGAACCGAAGTCTTCTCAATTCCATGTCTGCCGTTTAGAAATGCTGAACGCTCTCTCTCCACGACCCAGTCTGGTTGGCGCTCTGAAATTTAAAACGGCTCTGCTGTACTTCACTATGCACTTTATGGTGTTCTTTGTTCTTGATCATTTAGCAAAGCATTAACACATCTTCTATGCGTTTTTGCATCATGAAAAATGCTGAACCTCTGTATCGATAAGTTCCCTTTCGTACATGAGTATTGTATCTGGTGTTGCTTTTAAACAGGAGCGTCTCTCCGTGAAGTAAACTGGCAAAGCTGGGATGAAGTGCGAACAAACACTCTTAATGGTTGTCTTTATTTGGTCTTGCTGTTAAAGAACATCATTAACCACCTGTTTTGGGGTGGAGTCAGCAGCCATTAATTCTCCCGCTTGAAGAGTCTATTTATACCCATGTGTACGTTTGCTGTTAAGGTCAGTACCCACCTTCTCCAGCAGATGGCACTCATGAGCTACGCCACATTTTCTTGTCGGATTCGACATTAAAGTATTTACTTGTGAAGGCAGCCCCAGAGCATTGGTATTGTGAGAAAAATTCACTTTGGTGGTGCTGTGTAATGTCTCATGTTGCAGAATCTCTTAATTAGTCTAAAATATTTGGTTTCTGTGGTAAAATGTTCTCAAGGGCTTCCTGTTCAAAGCACATCTGTTGTTTTGATGCTCGCTGTCCTCAGCAATCGTTGATTGATCCATATTCTTTCAGGTGGGTTGGACAGCTATGCTTCTCTCTGCATAACATTGAACCACGTTCAACTGTGCCCCGTTAGTATGTAAAAATGCTGTTTTTAATCCTTATTCCTGGCAGCGTTCCGTGATTCAATATTAGGATTGTTCCGAGGGGGTTATTTTATTTATTTATACATTGTACATAATATTTTATTGCATAATGGCTCAGAAGTGGCCGGCAGTCAGGAGAGCTGCTGGGAGATTGTGATGAAAGTTGTCGGTGGTTCATTGACATCGAAGATGATACTGCAGCAGGATCTTCATTGATGCTTCTTTCTTTCTTGTTTTTTTTTTTTTTTTACACCTCTTGGATCTCGCCAAATTACTCTGAGCCTTTCTCATCTCTCCGGCATATTAAGCACCAGCTGACTAATTCAGGCGCATCACCCCTCTCGGTTCTGGGCTTGAAGATCTGTGCTCTCTGCTCCTCGCGCTTTTCTCAGTTACGTTTTTTTTGGTTCACTGATAACGCTGTACCACTTGCCTGTAGGAGTTTATTAAAGCCGTTTTTGCTGTTCTCTCATCACTTTCCCTGGGTCTCTGTAGCGACAGGGAGGGAGGAGTGAGGCTCTGCTCCCTGAAACGATGGGAATTGTCGTGTTCAGTCTATCTGTCTGGTTTAACAACATGGGCAGTTGTTGAAAGGTAACCAGGGGAAAAGGGGCAAATCGGCCCGTGAACGATGGCGCACGACAGCCCAGAACCTGCTTGGAACACGTCCTCACGATGCAGGCGGCTAGGTACGCTGATTGATCAGAGCAGCCAAGGGGATAATCTGTTCTCCAAATCTGGCCGGCTTCAAAGCAGGGTGAGGTCTTTATTTATTTATTTTCCCCCGAAACCTTCTTCACTTGTGGAGAGAAATATCAGAAGATGGGGCGAAATGACTCAGTTATGCTTTAAAGTAGAACTCGAGCTGATTAGCCTAAGTGAAGAGCGCTGCTTGTGGCACAGATCCAACAAAAATGCATCACCCAGAGGAAACCCTTCCCTGCTGCGTAACATCACGCTATTGGGATCCTTCTCTTGAGCGTCTTGAGGAATTTTCAGAGTGTAGACCTGCTTCAGCCTGCTTGTGTTGGCCCTGGACCTCCTTTCAGTAGTACAGCGGCCCATAGCAGTCAACTGGGCCGACACAAGAGTGCCTTAAAAGAGATCGCCTGTGTGGATCGGCCAAAGCTGGGATTTGAAACCAACAGAAAACTGAGGGACTTTTATCCAGTGATTTGTCGGCTGCCGGTTGGCTTGGCTGAAACCCTTTTCTTCCCTGTATCCCTGACAGCTCTCTTGTCCCTTTTCGCAAACTTGTGCTGAGGAATAGCATTTCCAGGGTGCATGAATTCCTGTAAACCTACTCAGGAAATTCATTCTGCTGCTTCATTCTTCTTTCTTTACTATTTCTATTCATTTTTGTTTTAAAAATCTGCACATTGCCTTTGCTTTCTTGAATGTCTTTCTGGAGTGGCAAATGTTGAATTAGCTCTTCCAGCGCAGGGATTAACTGAATGACATGAATGTTCTTGATGCTAATTACAATGCTGGCCCTTTACAGGGCTGTGTGTAATGTAATAATAGAGAGGAGACAATCATGTATTTCAGACTAAAAAACCGGCTCAGGCCTGTTCATCACATTGTTTCAGAGATACTAAGGAATGCTTAACTGTATAAAGTCCTCATTGTACCACTTTATCAGATGAACACTAATGCAGGTATATGCACATGAGTCCATGTTAATGCTCAGTGGTGTTTCCTGGGGGGAAAAGTACCTCTTTAATATGGTCCAAGACTCAAGTGAGTGGAGGGAAGTTCTCCACAGTCCATGTTTTCGCTCTCCTAGTTCCCAACGTACCCATACCAGGTAATCGGTGTTCTTCTTGGAAGGGAGCAAAAATGTGGGGGTCCCCAATGTCTGGGAAATGCTGTCTTTAACGCATCACCTTTCACTATGAAACCAAACCAGGTCCTCATAAGTCCTCATTAATTCTGAATTTGTGAAGAGCTCCTTCTTGATCCTGTGCTGCTTCTGAAGGACCTGCTTTATGTTACGGGCTTCGCCAGCAGCATCGCACCCAGTCACGACTGGCCCTTGACGTCCTGGTATCCCCCCCGTTCTTGTAATGTTTCTCCGGGATCCTTATTTGGTATTCAGGAGGGCGGAGCAGTGACCACCAGCGTTTAGTTCGGAGAGCAGCTCTCGCCGGTGCCGGAGCCCAGCAGGATGCAGTATCTGGGAGAGAAATGAACACTCATCAGACGGTCGTTTTGCCTGTAATGGATTCTTTTAGTTTTATAAATCTATATATTCATGAGTATTCTCTGCCCTACCATCCTCCTGTATTTGATGTTCTTTTTTTTCCACCTAGTTTTTTAAGTATTTTGAGCAGGTGTTAAAACCTAAAGAATAAATTACCATCTCATTACCTGGACATGTGATTCTCCCGTGCTGGGAAAATTTAATGGAGGGGAAGAAGCTATATTAAAATATTATTGTCCCCGATTTACACTGAATGTGTGCAAATTCATGTCGTGGTATTTAGACATTAGATATGCTTTGCAGAAGTTGCGGGGTGGTGCTGTTTGCGGTGATCTTCACGGTCCAGGGATTGCGGGGGACTGAAGGGAAACATTCGATTATGCTGGGAAAACCTTGTGTTCCAAGGTCACACCATCCCCGTGCACGGCTTCTGCCGCTTGGCTGCAGGAATGACGGGATTCTATCACATTTCCTCCAGAATGCCTCCCTCTATAGAGGTTGACTTTTTATATGCACAAGCTTTTCATAAAACTGTATTGTATTGAAATTGCTAAATGTATTTTGTGCTATGCAGTTGTGGTGGTTGATGCTTACAAGGTGGTGATGAATTCAGGGGTGTCAGAGGGGCGTGGATATCCTGGCATAGTTGGGGGGGGGGGGGGGTTCCTGAATGTGAAATATCATTTCTGTGCTCGGGAAACATTATGCCTTTGCTGTAGGGGACCCGTATTTCTTCATATTGAAAGTCGCAACCCTAGCAATGGAGGGCCAGAATTTCAAGCTGCATCAGGCTTGGCCTTGTGGTTCTCACCCACACGCCACCACTAAGACGTTCACCATACGTAATATTCCAGTGTTTTCTGTTTGCCACCTGTGTCCTTCCTGCTCCTGTAGCATGGCGCACAGGGTGTCCAGATGCTCCCCCGACTTGCTGCGACACCACAATGCCGGTTTAGAGATGAAAGCGAAGCCACGGCGGACAGAGTATTACGTGATGGTATTGGAGGCTTCGAGGTCTGTGCAGGAGACCCTAATACTCTAGTGCACATCAAAGAAATATTGTTGCTTCTATCCCAGGCGCAGTGATGAATCTGGGAGTAAACACCGCCACTCGAGTCGAGCTTTACAAGGTTAGCTGACTTACGGGTAGTAAAAGTATCAAGATCGCTGGGAAATAGATAAAAGAAGACGTAGCAGGTTTATGGGAGAAATACTGCAGTTTGCTTTTTATTCTTTTTTTTTTTTTGCCTCCCCATTCCTGTGACAGGTGCCTGAGGTTTAGCTGCCTGATGCTTCGTTCTGAAGCACATAAGACCACAGCTATACACGTAGCTGGGCTGAGGTGCCCATTCCACGCGAGGTAAACGCATCCTGCTTGCGTGACTCAGTTCTCCTTATCTGGGAGAGGACGAGAGCACCCAGTTTGTAAGCATGAGGAAGGTAGCTGTGAACCCGTACGCGGTACGTGAGACATGCGGTGGGGTTTATCCCGGACCATGTCCGTCTCGGTAAATGTATTTGTGGGGGGGGGCCGTGACGGCACGCGAGAGTATTATTTATCATTTTCCCGCACCGTTGTTTTAATGGGGAGAGGTGGTCCTGCTTGAAGTTCCCATCGTGGCGTTCGGCTCTGGCCCCCATGCAGGGGGTGGGTGGGGATGCTCCACTGCGAGGGCTTAGGCAACTGGGATGGGGAGAGAGAGAGAGTGAGAGATGGAGAGGGAGAAGAAGGGGGCGGGAGGCATCTGGGGCCAGACAGGGCTATTGTAAAATGCATGAGGGATTGCTTGTTGTACATGTGGGGGCAGGGGGTGGGGGGCTGAGGAAGCAGGAAAAAAACCCACCCATTTAAGACAATAGAGGGAGGGAAATAAGCCCCTAACAGAGAGAGAGGCGGCATGCGGCCGATTGGGTAATTTTCAGAGCGCTTGACATATTGCCTTTGGATAGGGAAGCTGAGCCACTTTGAGTAATGTCACCGATGTTTTGTTTAGATGCAGCCTGAGCGTGTGGCCGCAGTCGAGTGCTCGGTTCCCCCGGTAGCTGGGAGCCTTGGGCTATGCTGTCGCTCATTTCCCGTTTCTGCTGTTGTAGCTCGCAGGAAGAGTGGACTGAGGATGGCAAGTGCATTCTCAATAGGTATGTCCAAAAACCGTCCGGATCACGCCGCTTGTTTGGGGTCCATCTGTGCCAATCGCTTCTCTCTCTGCCTCCCTCTCTCTCTCTCTCCCTCTCTCTCTCTCTCTCTCTCTCTTTCTGTCTGTCCTTTCTCTCTTCTCCTCTCTGTCTCTCTCTTTCTCTCTCTCTCTCTCTCTCTCTCTCTCACTTTGTGGGTGAGGGATTCTTTCCGCGGGGAGGCACGCGCACTGCTTTTGCCGGGCTCTCACTCACCCTGTCACCTCGCTTTGATGGAGCCTCCTCTCTGTGTGTAGAAACAAAGCTGCAGCGTGCTCTGTGCCACGCCACGGCGCTCTGAGCGGCGCCTCCGCTCCCCCCCCACCCAACTCCCTCGTTCCCCCGTCCCTTTAACACGCACTGCAGTCAGTGCTCCTATAACAAGGTGGCACTATTGCGGAGCTAGTCAGATAGAATCATTGTAGCGCTTCAGGGGACGGGACGGAGTTTTTTTTTTTTTTTTTTTTTCCCCTCTTTTTTTTTTCTTTTCCTTTTTCCTTTTTTTTTCCCTTTTTTTGTGAGATGCCTCACAGCTCCGCCGCAGCCAGCTGGCAGGGCAGCAGCATAGAAGCACCAGAGGAGGCTTAGCCACGCTAGCGGCTGCCGGCCCCGCATGCCGGCTTCCGTGTGGGACAGGAGATGTAGCCACCAGCCCGTATGGGACGCGCTCACCGCTGCCGTCGTAGCACCACTGTGACAACATGCCGTTGAAATGGAAGAGCGGTTCCCCAGCTAGCTGGAAATTCCCAGTCCCGGTACTTAAGACGTCTAGGTCATCCCCTCTCTCCCCAGCATACATGTAAGTAGAAATTGTAACGGCTTTTGGAAACGTGATGAAGTGTAGGGTGATTTGGGGGTGTTTGCTCGCCTTTGGCACGACCCTCCGTTTTACGACTAGCTCGACTCGAGGGGGGGGGGCTCCGTCCGCGTGTGCCTGTCATCGCCAGTGGCGTGCACCGCCAAGCCAGCCGCCACTCTTCCGAGCTGCTGCTCGCGGGGGCCCCTTCGCCAAAGCTGCTCCTGGCAGTGCCTAGCGATCTTGACCTTGCTGGCATGCCGTCGCTAAATGCTCGGTG
>JAABNX020000002.1:2132409-2146102 GCA_015163995.2 Mormyrus lacerda | reverse complement strand
CCATTGTGGTGGTGTATAGAGCCAAAAATGTTAGCATTGTGTCGATGTCCCAATATTTATGGACCTGACTGTATGTGATACTAATTGGTATTACTGTCAGGAGTGACACTGTCCCAGTGGCCATTATCCTGCGGTTCTAGGGGGAGACATTTGCAGTTAATATTTAATCTGTTTTAGAGTTACAACAAAAGTTAAGTGTTTGGTGATGTCACTGGGTGCGGATCACAGGGTTAAGCTGAATTGAGTTCTGAAAAGATTGACTAAGATATTACTAATCATTTCAGTGAATATGCTCTTTCTGTAACAGTAGGCAATCAGTCTGAGCATGAACATTGAAGACCTCATGGCCAAATGAGAGCCATACGAACAGAACCAACCTTTCAGTGTAAAAAGCTGCCCATGCTTTTTAATGTATATTTTTAATTGCCCTTCAGGTAAAACGGACTGTAGTACAGGAATACAAAAAAGCAGTTAAAATATCAACAAGACATCAGTATTCATATCTCACTGAGTGGCTCTGCTTCTGAGATCGCTTTCAGAGAAAACGCTGAGCAAAACAGACCCTGTTCTCATAAAAATAATGTTCAATTAAACATTACAGCAATTTTTCAATGACTCATTTAAGGATTTCATTTGAAATGAGATCAGGACGTCGGTGCCAGAGTGAGTAGCACTGCATTCGTACAGCTGCAGGCCTGCGGCTTTGACTGCCTGCCAGTCTTGGTGTATGGTGGTGGGGGTGGTGGGTTATGTTCTCTCTGCATCCACGTGGGTTTCCTCTTCATGCTCCAATTTCCTCCCACAGTCCAAAAACATGTGATTTTATGTGAATAGATGTCTCAAATCAGTGTTTCTCAAGCTAGTCCTCGGGGGCCCCCAGATGGTCTACATTTTTTGCTCTCTGCCAGATAGTCTATATTGTTGAAAAATATGGGCTGTCTGGAAACACTGCTCTAAATCACCTGTAGTGTGAGTGCATGCCCTTTGCTTCCCGGCTCACCATGATCCTGAAGAAAAGCCCCGTTCCTCCTACCCACCGCCGTGTCATGTGATTCTGTGTGTCATGCCGCTAATCTAATAGTAATCATGCAGCTATTGTCTGCTGTCCGAGCATTTTTATGCAACGACTGACATCGCCGTCACGTCAGCACTGACTGACAAGAGTAGTTCCATTGTCTGGTGGAGACCTAACTTTTGGTTCTACTAAAAGGCTCAGAGCAGGTTTCTGGAAGCTAAGGGAGAGGCAAGAACAGAAGAGGCTATACACTTACTGTAGTTATGATCTTGATTGCATATGTTTAGTGATAAGCAAATACCCAGAAAAGTGTCCTGGCCCTGGATGTGAGCCTCGATTTTCCAACTTCCATTCTGTCACAAATATGTGTCCAAATGGCCCAATACATGAAGGATGTTAACAGTGCTACAGCACTCAAATCTGCTCTTGGTTTCAGCACTGGCTGTGTTTCTGATAACTGCATGTTTTTTTTAAAGGTAACTGAAACACTTTAGGTCACTGGTAATAGATATTTGCCAGGCAAATACAGAAGAGAAATGATTGTTTGTAGGACTCCACCCATAGTATGCGTGATGATCAATATCATTTTAATTATAACTCACTTGTAGGCCACTTACTAGTTACATCAAAAAATGCTGACAATGACATCTTTGTAAACATTCAAATATAACACAGCTCCATTAAAACATTGTGGCGCATGGTTCTGCATGCTAACACACACACACACAAAATGACAAAACTCCTCACTGGTGATGCAAATCAGTTGACTTGGAAAAACATAGCTGAAGCTTTTTCAGGGATAAATCATGCATTTGTGCTTCGATATGAAGGGGGAACATTAGTAGTTTAAGGCTAGAATATTTGATTCCTCTGGATTAAATAGACCTAGAACCCTAGAGTGACTCTAGAACCCATACTCACAATAATACACCTGTAATTATGTACCTAAATGACCTAAATGTCTGTTCCCCAGCCTTCTGCAGTCAGGAATGAAGGGGAGCAATCTGGCAGGATGTCCAGGTTTTTGGTTACCCTGGAAACATAAGCATACTGCAACTCTAAACTCTGATACTCATTATAGTGGTTATTCACATATCATAATGCAGGTCAAGGACACGAAACGTATCATAAAAGCCTTTTTGCATATAATTATGTATCTAAATGACTCTCAGCCATCTCGCATATTTCTTTGCCCAAATAAGAGAGGGGAACCTTATCTCCTGAAACCCAGCTTATGTAGGTCCCATCTGCTAAAATAAATATTCAGCAGGTCAAGGACATGAAACTCTGGTAAAAGCCTTTTTACATGATCTTTTTTTTTACTTTGTCATCCTCTAGCCTTCTGTGGCCAGAAATGAGGAGGAAAACTTCTCTTGACTTGATTTTCTGGATAAGGTTCAGGGTGCTAAATGATCATTGATACTGAACATTTATCATACAGCTTCGGGAAAAAATGAACAGACCACAACCTGACTGTTCCCTGCTTCTCATTGATGAAGGGCTTCTTCCTTGCTTTATGGGACCTCAGTCCTGCTTCTAGGAGACTGATATGAACTGTCCTAGCAGTGCACTTCACACCTGCACTTAATGTTTCCCATTGCTTCGGAAGGTCACTTGATGTCATCCTACAATTCATGAGAAGCTGTCGGATAAGTTGACGGTCATCTCTGGCATTAGGAAAACGCTTTTGCCCTTTACCCGACTGGTTTCTGGTCATTCCAAGTGTCTCCTGCTTCACTTTGTTCTTGTGTACCGCTGTCTTAGAAACTTTGAGCCTGGAAGCCAGCAGAACCAGGATTAAACTGGGATTTAACAATGCAGATTCTTATAAACATGGAGTGGTCTCATAATTTCTTCCAAAGCTGTATTTAAGTTTAAAGGGGCAATTCACTCCCAAACTGAAAAAGATTTTTTGGAAGGGGAAACACAGATGCATCACTTTAGAAAATTCTAAGTAGCCTATATGTAGTATTCACACAGTTGGAGTTTGTTTCTTTTTATTTATTTCAGATCAAGCTGAGCCAAGTACTAGAGGTGTTCCATCTCCAGCTAGATAAACCGGGATGGAGGCAGCCCCACAGACCCAGGCAAAGTGCTGGCGGAACTTGGACATGGCATAATGGCAGAGAAACTATTGCCTATTGACTATTCACTATTGGCAATCAATGGCGCTTTAAAAAAATCAACGGAAATATAAAATATCCATTGCATAATAAAATTTGCCGAAACTTTATCGGGTATCCTGCGAGGAGATAACCACTGTCACCTAATGCATGAATCGCATCGATATGTTAGTCGTGGGAATACTTTTACCATAATAATGTAATGCAGTAGTTACTCATTGAGGAAATGACTCCAGCTATGCAGTGTGCACTCCTGTAACCATGTCCCTGTACCACTCTTTTAGAAAATGATGGAGTCCCACGTTCCTCCAGACCACTATGTTTAGGAGAGAGAGATTGACATCAGAAATGACTTGAACCTATGGAATGATGCTTTTTGCGATTGATGAATGCGTAATCATTCATGACGGGTGGCTTCAGACGTACACAGGGGCAGTCAATCACATCAATTACATTAGGAAACCCAGTAATCTCGTAAAATTCTCTCTTACTCACAGTTTGCTGGGTATCATTGTAGTGCAGGGCTATTCCAGTCACGGTCCTTAAGGGCCGAGCACTGCTGTTTTTCCAGCTTTCCTTTACCTGAGAGCCAGTTGTGAAGCCTCTGGCCAATTAGAGACAGAGATTATTAAGCTAACTACCTGGGAGACTTGAAAACAAGGCCTGGATTTGGAATCGAGGGCCAGATTTGAATGGGGAGGTTGTAAGGAAATTGGATGTATCGAAGAGAAAGGAACTTTATAGCTTCCAATACTGCTGGCATCGTTCTCCTAATGGTGGGCTGTGACATGCCGGACCAATCCCCAACCGTCTGCTGAAAGGTCCCGATAGTCAAAGACCCCCCCATGTGGAGACCAGCAGCAATGGCATAGGTCTGGCATTTGAGCGTCGGGATTCTCTTCTTAAGAGAAGTTCCAAAATGTGGCATAGTTCTAGAAGGCGATGTCTTGGGAAATGAAGCCAACTTACTAACCACTTCTCACTCTCCATAAAAAAATCTGCGCGGTCTCGAAATACCCTCTGGCGTCTTACGGATGCACAGAGGCCATTTAGAAGAGGCGTGTCCGCCATTGCTGAGATCTGATGACTGTCAAAGTACTTGTGACTGAATAGGTGACTGAATTAGCATCTAAGCGATCGCATTGCAAATCTCTTAAACTATCCATTGCTTTTAATTGCATAATTTTAATTTGTTGTAATTGTCACCAGTAGCCAAAATCTAAAAAGGAAAGAGAAATTAATTATGTACCGAAAACTTAACCCCGGTAACTGCAATCAATGTCAGAATACCTATATATGTTATATATGACATATAGTCAATGCAGGCTTTACAAAATATATTTTGCCATATGCTACATATTTTTAAGTCTGAATATATGATAAATCTTGAACTCAATTTGCTGTGCTGCATGCCAGACCACGACGTATTGAAAACTTGCAAAAATGAAGTGCGACTTGATGTGCGATTTGACATTTATAACAGCATTACATTGTCTCAAACTGCTTTACATTATCGCTGCCCAAAGCCCACAGTGAGCGAGCCAGAGGCGATAGTGGCAAGGAGACACTCTCTAGAAGGAAGAAACCTTGGGAGGAACTACACTCAAAGAGGGAGCCTATCCTCCAGCCTTCCAGGGGGCAGCAGAGGAAGTCAAAGGAGGAAGATGGCAAAGTCGCAATTCACATTGTCTAAATTTTAGGATTTGAGTCTGGAAGCGGGAGGCAGGGAGGTGGTGGCGCACAGGTGCTGCTGCTGCTTCTGATGGCAGAACAAACAATGGTACAGCAGCAGGACATGCAGGACCGATGAATGCCAAGCTTTGCCTTGGAATGACCATACGCCCAGCTTTCTGTCATACATTTGTTTCATAAATGAGGTCCATTGTACGCAGAAGAAATCCCGGTCTATCAGTGGCTTTCCGGCACAAGACAAATTAAACAATTTGTCACAGTCATTACAGGCAATCTGGGTGTAAAGGAAAATTATCAGCATTACAAATGAATAGCATTTTTAATAAACATGCCTTGACTGTATTGATACCATGAAATAATACAAATTTATGTGACAGCTTTTACACTTCTGCTTCATATAATCCATCTAACTAATATGGTGCATAAAGAATTATAGTGAAATCAGCAGTAAAGAAATTTCAACCCATATTGGTTTGTAATGAACTACTCAGGAAATAAACCAGTGACACTGTGTGTGTGTGTGTGTGTGTGTGTGATTTCTGCATAAGCCATATGCCATGTTCACTGGAAAACCAATGAAAGCCTTTTTGTAAACTAAATGATATATTCAGTGTTTTAATGTTTGTTTTTGTTGGAATGTGAAAAAAATTGAAACTCAGCAAATAATATTTGAAACTGTAAAAAAAAATATGTATAAATCTCAGGCATTAACCCCATCACAAGAACTGTGCACCGGGAGCTGCATGGAATGAGCTTCCACTGTATATAATTGTATGTACTATACTTTTACACGAGTGGCAGAGCAGTATGTTTTCTACACCAGCATATAACTGTAGGTGTTGCAAAACAGCCAATCCGAACACAGCTCACCATCATATTAATGAGCTCGCCAAAAAACGGGAAAACGCCCTGTTTCATTCTAGGGCCAAGTAATATTGCTGTAAATGGGCCCGAAATAAAGATTCTGGACGTTTTTCAACCAAACCAAGTTCGCATATTTTCTGTGTAGACAACAGAGAATTTAAAATACTGAAAAATGCTGCTTTATTTCAGCGCGGGCTGTGAGGCCAGTCACCGTTTTCATACCGTTAACCAATGAAACTGGCCTTGAGGTTTTGTCAGCGCTGTAGGGAGTGGCGTGTCGGCTGCGGGATACAGTTTGTGCTGAAATGGTTTGGGGAAAAGACACCTTCAGAATAGAGATCCCAGGTCTTTTAACCAAAGAGAAACATGTAAACACCACTAATAAAGATATTTAAACACTTTACACTAAGACGATACTACCATGTAGGTTATGGCTTTAAAGTTCATCTGTTGAGCGTATGGACCGCATCTTTTTATGCAGGATTTCGTCGACAGACCAAGTTTATAATGCTGGATTTTTATAATATGACACAGTTACATTTCATTTATTTGGCAGACGCGTTTATCCAAAGTGACATACAATTGAGAAAGCGAGGTCAGACGGTCGCTGAAGCAATTGGGGTTAGGAGTGTCGCTTAGATGCCCAACGGTGAAATCATTCTTCCGAAACCAGGATTCGACCCGACAAGCTTCTACTTACAGGCACAGCCTCTGCACCAACTGAACCCCACACCGTCCCCGTTCAGGTAAAATGATCTGCTTGCAATTCAGAAAGTCCAGCTCCTGGATCATTTATTTTTCTTTCAGTAAATAACATGGCATATACTTACTATGCCCTGTAGCTAAAGGTCTTAATTAGAGAGATATGCTGTCCGTGGTACTGCCAGAACTTAATGTTGACCCCTTCATGTTCCCTCCATTGTTTCTGGTTGCTTCATATGTTTTATATAAAAGATGTCTGAGGCGAAAACTGCCTGTCTGAGGTTGAAACCGTTTGTCAAAGAACCAGCTTATGTCTCTTATCCTGCAAATGCTTTGATCATAGACCCAGCACATGGCTAATTTATCTGTTTTGGCTGGAATAACACTTCCTGCCACTTGGCCACATTTCTACAGAAACCACTGTGCACTAGAGGGGTAAACAGTCTGGGATTTGGACCAGCTAAAGGAGCTGATCCGCAGCATGTTTCTTGCATGTATTTGTGCATCTTCTGTCTTTAATTTATTAAACTTGCGAACGGCAGTAGCCTGCATTTGGACTTCTTAAGTGGGAAGATAAAAATAGGACAAGGCCGACTATAAATCAGTTGATTAAATGTATAACTGCAAATTCGTTATTTTAAAAAGTATTTATGACGGTTAAAGAATGGTGAGAAGAGATGTGGTATATGCTTTTAAATACGCAATATATTAAAAACGCCCAGCCTTCCTTGTATCTGTAATGGAAAAGGGTTTAATTTAATGCAGCAAGCTACAAATCCCGATGCACATCGTGCAGTATATTTAGTGGAAGTAACGCATCGTTGATATCGGCTCTTTTAGTGCCGCCTTGTATTTGCATACATAAATGCTATATATATGACAACCTACTTACAGTAAGTGTGACTGGAAGTGGTCGCGGGTAAATTTAATAATGAAGAAATGCCGTTGCTTTTCTTGCTAGCCCGCTATGGAGATAGCTGGATTTTCCATGTGATACATTTTAGGAAAACTGCGTGACAATGAATGGGCAGACGTTTGCCATAGCAACTGCGATTATTGTCTGAAGTTTTGCGACGTGGGAGTCATGAGCAGAGAGTGGTGAGCTTGGCGCAACGCGAGCTTTCGAATATGCACTGTCCTTATGTGAGAGAAACAAAAAAGTTTTTTTTTTACTTGTCATCAAGCCGATCTGGAGTCTTATTGTCAAATTTCCAAACACAAGTTCAATGCTGTACAGTTTGCATTATTTATGTTGCTAGCAGATAATTATAGATAATTACAAACTTGGGATTGAACGAAAGTTGCGTTGGTATTAATAAAGATAATTATTCCCTGACAAGGACTTTGCAGTGTTTTGTTATATATTCTTTATATTGTAATATATGCTGTATTATGTCTTCTGTTTCCGCAGTCTAAACGCTTTTATTACTTTTACAGACAACTCTGAGCAGGATAAGCGATTAGAAGCTGGATGTATGGATGGAAAGAAAGAAAGAAAGAAAGAAAGAAAGAGAAAATGTTGCAACGATACTCTCGGATACTTCAAACTTTCGGTGATTCATATTTTGCTTTACAGCAACACCCAGTGGTTACCCTTCTGAACTGCAGCTGATAAGAAAAATGGGGTTTCAAACATATTAAAACCTTTAAAACACTACAGAAATAAAAATGTATAATCTACTGTATAAAAAACTTCAAAAAATGCATAAATAATTCTACAGCTATTAGCTATGTCTGATAATGTTTTGTGCTGTGTTCGACAGAGTAGGCTAGCTTATATAAAGCAGTTGTATCTGAAACATCTTTGCATTAAATCAGTAAAGCCTCACAAGGACAGACGGCGGCAGCATTAGGGAGCAATAGGCGGCATTTATTTGTCATGTATTTGTCAGTACTGCATTTGATGGTCATCAGCTGCCAGTGGGTTCCTGCACACGCTCCTGCTCAGACCTGAAATGAACCCTCTCCTATGGCACTGTGTAAATGAGAAGGGCGGCAGCTATTCTGCTCTTATTGGCAGTTACGTGGCACCAGGAACGGGATTAAGAAGCATAATGAAATAACGAAGCAGTACATGTTTAAATTTGGGTTGTTCCACTTTTTTTTTTTAAGAAGCTGCTTAGAGCCCAATGGCCACCAGGGGGCCCCACATTTTATCAGCCTGTCGGAATGGGAAGGATTTTTTTTTTTTTTTAGAACTTTATTGATCCCCGTGGGGAAATTCTTTTTCCACCTCCCTCAACTTGCTCTTTGTCCGTGAACGGCAACCACCTGTTGGGGCGCCCAGGGAGCTGGGGGTTAAGGGCCTTGCTCAAGGAGCCGCAGTGTTTCCAGGCACACAGGCTTAGCCCACTGAGCCACATGCTGCCCCTTAAATTTGAGAATTTGAGAAATGACAGCTAGGTTAGTCGAATTTTACTTAAGGACCCAAAAAGGTTTGGACCAGCCCTACCTGTCAGTACATCCGTCTATGTTAAAGATGAGTTTTGCTTTGCTTTCCTCTAGGGTCAGTTGTTCAAGTCGTCCCTCTGTTCTGGTGGGTCTGGAGTTTGGCTTCCTCTCGCAGTTAAGCTAATTGATATCTCTTTGTGTGTCTGAGCAATTCCGAACTCACTCAGGTCCAGATTTATATAACTGCTGATTCTGAAGATGTCCTGAAGATGATGGACTGGTGATAGACAACCTTTTGCCATGTCCTGCTTTCATAGGTTCTAGGCTCTTGATAAGCAGTCTGAAGATGGATTGAGATATTTCAGATAATCATGAACCACTGTGGATATATTTGGTCATCAGAAACAATTCATCAGTGAAATGAATAAAAACACGGTGAATGAATTCACACGGCTGCATTCATTAAACTCTTTATTCGCCCTTTAACCTGCAGTTTAAATATATTCAGCAGTCATGACAGTGACTACATCATATCTAAATTCACATTATGTCCTGTGTTATTCTGTTGGTACACTGGTCAATAGAAGTAAAAGAGCCCCCTGAGGTTCTTAGATTGTTATGAATGGTGAATAGGTCAGTGTCCTGTCCAGGGTTATTCCCTGCCTCAGCGTTCTGGATAGGCTCCAGAACCCCAGAACACTGCATAGGACAACGGCTGTAGAAAAAGGATGGACGATTTACCATGTATCTGCATTAAAAAATACAGGAGAACCAGTCCCTCATTTTGGATCCCTCAGGTTCCCATTTGGTAGCTCTAAGTAAAATGCAAGATTGTTTTGAGTAACCCCCCCTCCCCCCAAAATTAAGGACCTACTGTAGATTTCAGACAGGTTGTTGTTATCACTGAACCAAAAAATGCTTTAGAACTTTCCAAAGAGATGCATCATGTGCTGTTATGATGCTGACTTTGGGTTTAAGTTAAAATGTTTTATTAGCCTTCATAAAACCTGATCTGTGAAACAATCTCTACCTGGGCTGCCCATCCATCCTGCAAGGTCTTCCGTCAACCCCCCTTGACCCCTGATGCCCTGGATGTCTGCAGTCCACACCGGCTACAGAATGATGACCATCTGAGATCATGACACAGACACAGAAACCAGCCAACCAGACGTCTAAAGACTTTTGGTCAATAAGCACCATGAAGCCCAGGCAGCCCACAGCTCCAAGCCAGCAGCCTCTGGCTCTTGATGAACACAGAAAACCCAGACAGACACTGAGAAAACAGACCAACACAGACCAGCCCCAACCACCAAACTGACAAGGTCGCTGCAGAGCTCTCTCCTCAAAGAGAAATGCTGATAAACAAGCAGTGAGCACTGCTCTCCGTAAGCAAGTGTGAGCACCAACTGAACCCAGGCCAGAGCAGGTTCAGCTACCCAGTTAGTAAATCTGGGGCAGATTCGGCAGTTGATAGGTTTAGTATGGATTAATCAAGTAAAAATTTGGAATATTTTTTTAAAAAGTCAGCCTGTACTGGGCTTCTTATATAGAGGATAAAAAGGTGTGTGATTTTTTGTATAGTGTTGATAGATGCTTACATCATAAGGGGGGCAGTGATCAGTTCCAGTAATGGTGAAGAAATATATATTTCCATTATTTTCTTTTGCAGTCAGGTGTCCTAATCTGTAACCGCAAATCGCACATGCAGGCAACTGGGAAGTTCCTGTTTTCAGCCCGGACCGTCTGTTTTATGTCTGCTCCACTTGTACTGATTGTGATCTGCGGCTCTTTCGTATTTTAGCTCACTCACGTCTTCCCAGACGATACAGGAATCACTCTCCACCCCCATTGTCTGGCTTTTTCCTCTACTCCCCAAAACAGTCTGCGATGAACCAGGTAGATTAAAGATGACCAGACCGTGATGTTTGCATTTAGCCGCAGAGCGTTATCTGAGTGACTTATAATTTTAACGGTATATACGACTGCATATATTCACTATGTCATAGGTGACTCTTGGCTTTTCGCCCAGGTGGTGCACGGTGCGAGACCCCAAACAGTTGCGTAACTGTCATCTATGGTAAAGATGCTACAAAGATAGCAGATCTGAAACTTACTCTGAGCCCCTTTTTCCCCAATAATTACTGTACCAGTTAACCAATTTAATTAAACAGAAGCATATATAAATGGTCACCCATTAATATGATGAACACAAGCCACATTTTCAAATATAACTTTACAATATGATTAAATTTTTATTGAACTTAGTACTTTCAAATCAAAGCATTTTCATCTGATAAGTAAGGGGTGCAATTGCACTCTCTGCATCCCCTGTAAAATCACCTGTTCCTGGAGCAGTGTGTGTTCTTAAGTAAGAGTTCGACAGCATAGCAATCACATGTTTAATGTTTTTTAATTTTACTTTATGATTTTTTTTTTTGTAACGTACTGACCATTTTCCTTTTAGTTTTAGTTTACAATGACAGCACTGGTCCCAACAAGTCCAACACTCTCTTACACACACACAGGCACGGTCAATCAACGTAGAATAAGCCCAGATTTCGGCCTAAATATTTTCTCGAACACCTATTCAATGGAGCTTCTAAGGTACTGTAGCAGTCAGACAAATTCATGGCTTTAATAATGAGTGTATTTTGCAGCTACAAGGACAATGGATATTAAAAAGCTCTCCATATTAATGGCAATTCCATAAACACAGCCAGCACTTACGATGGTTTTGCCTTTTCTGGCGGTCCAGGTCCAGAATAGCACCTGTGCTTTTCCTCTTCAGGCACTCGTGCTTCGCTGCCGCTGTGGTACGCCATCGAAACTTTGCACAGTGTACAAGCCGCCTTTTTATTTTGTGATAATTTGAATTTCTCCCATAATTACATAGTGATATTAAAGGAAAACACTTGTTATAATGATTTGAAGCGTTATAGAAATCAGAACGGTAATTTTATTTAAATAATTTTTAAAAACCAAAAAACCTATTAAAAAAATTGATGTTGACACATTTTCAGAGTACGTCTGCACTGTTAAACAGATTTGTAAAAATCTGGAAAAAAAAGAGGTTCTGAGAAGGTCTGAGGACCTCTATCTTTGTACCGTCTTTACCGCAGATGATAGTTATCCAACGGTCCAGAAGCAGACTTGTCAAGTCAAAATACCACAATGGTGATGAAGACGATCACATTAGGGGCTGCTGGTTTGCTGACTCACCCTGACAGTGATTGCTGGGCCCCCGGCCACGAATTCTCCCACCGTCCGCCACAAGCGATCATGTTCAAATAAGCAGTAAACTGCGGGGATGCAGAGGATGAAGAATGACCCCTGCGGGAATCTTCTAACCTCATGTGGTGAGCTAAAAAAGTCACAGACGGGGAAGTGGACAAAGGGAAGCTTATCTAACTTAGATGGAGGCAGTCGGCAAGATGGCTATACAGTGCAAAGGGAATGATCTTTAAATGATCTTCATGTTGGTGTAAAACTATGATTCCTGTCAAAGCGTGTCAGCTTCGCCATTTCAAATCCTCTCCTAAAGCCACCAGCAACCATCCGATACACCCATGTAGTTTTTGACTTGATCACTAGCACGCCTCACTATAACATCTCACTGACATTTTTAAACTTATTAAATTAATTAAGTGAGCTGGTGGTATAATTTAATAACACATGGAATGGATGGGGTGACCCTGAGGAGAGGTTTGGGAACTGAAGCAGAGTTCATCCAGCCATCCAACAAGACATCAGTAAGTTTTTGGAGAACACAAGAAATTCTTATTAGTTTTGATTGGGTTACTCTTAATTTGCGTATGTTCTAATGCTAAATCGTGTTCTTTTGTTCTGAGTGAAATTGCAGCAAGTACCCGGATAAATGGCGTTAAGCATTTCTTTTGACTGCCTACAGTTAGACTTTGTGCAGTCTATACCAAAGCCAGCACAGGGAAATGTGGGCAGTTGCTAAAGCATGTTCTGACAAGAGGAGGCTAAATGAGCGAGGCAGGGAAGGATGGTGAGAAAATGGCGGAACATCTCCATTGTGGCAGATGATAAATCTTAATTCCCTTTTTTTGTCTGTGTACTACGCCTTTGCAGGTATCGTTGCTCATGCTCATTCACAATGTAGCTGGGTTTTAATACGATGAGATATCAAGGGGGTGACAAGGATGGTGTGCCGCCCTGATTCATGCCACCCAATCACTCAGCATAAACATCACCGTATTTTTATCCCACCTGCCTTCTGAGTTCTTTTTCTATGTTTGTTTGGTCTCTACCTCATTCCAGTCCACCAGCTCTGATGTATTGATCCGTTTACTGACAATTTCTCTGTTGTAGGTCCCCCAATAAGTCAATTACCAATTGTAACTTTTTGAGTTGTCTTGATAAATGATAACAACTGGCACATAATTTCCAAATGCAGAATGGGTGGAGGGGGTCATATAGATCTCAACAGAAGCTTATAGAAGCCAGTAGCCTGCAAGCACTTGGCTGGCAGGTTCACCTATCCCTTGGCAGGTTGACATATACCGTACTTGAGTGTGTCCGAAAGAGTTACCCCTCCCACCTATACCTTACCTGAGTGTGTCCCAACGAGTTACCCCTCCCATCTATACCGTACCTGAGTGTGTCCCAAAGAGTTACCCCTCCTATCTATACCGTACCTGAGTGTGTCCCAAAGAGTTACCCCTCCCATCTATACCGTACCTGAGTGTGTCCCAAAGAGTTACCCCTCTCACCTATACTTTACCTGAGTGTGTCCCAAAGAGTTACCCCTCCCACCTATACCTTACCTGAGTGTGTCCCAAAGAGTTACCCCTCCCACCTATACCTTACCTGAGTGTGTCCCAAAGAGTTACCCCTCCCACCTATACCTTACCTGAGTGTGTCCCAAAGAGTTACCCCTCCC
>JAABNX020000002.1:2094369-2104808 GCA_015163995.2 Mormyrus lacerda | reverse complement strand
AAAACTTTAAAAAAAATAAATAAAATCTTTGGTTCAGCACCAGAAAGGACAGGAGAACAGCGTGAAGATAATTAATTATGCAAATTCTCACAAAAGCTGTGAAAATGCCACTTTCATGTTCAGCTATAGCAATATTATATACATTTAGCATCAGTCCCTATGCTATTTGGAGTGATAATTGCCTATTACAAAATAATACAATGGAATGCATCCTGGAGAAGATTCTTCACATCTTAAAAGCATGGCCCACCCACAACACCTGTAAAACAGTGTGTTTTTTTTCTATCTGCTTCCAGTCATAGCGCCTTCCTTGGCCATCCGCAGTGTTTATGTGCCTGTGGTTGCACACCAGTCTATCCCTGGCTTCCTCGCCGTCTCTTCTCCACACCGAGAACCACATGACACCTTGCCAGAGAGTGGAGAAAGCTAATGCAACCCTGCAGCCTTTTTCGACGGCTGAGTTATGTCTTCCGGAGTGTCCCAAGCACATCCCTCACCGTTTTTGTCTACAATGCTGACCTTGTTATTTCAGTGAATCTGACATCCGGGGTAGCACAGGCTTGTCATTGGCTGTTAGGTCGGCTGCCTTGTCTGTCACCCTATCGCAAGTCCTCCAGTCACCGCGCAATTCTGCTTGGGTTCTGCTATAGCCGGAAGTTGTGGTCGTCACACCACAGGATTAACGACAGAAAACCCAAAGTGGATTCTTCTAATCCGGATGAGTAACCAAATTGCTGGGAAGCAGCTGCTTCTCTGGCAAATGAACATCCTGCTTGGTCTTGATGAAGCACCAGACCTACTATCTATCAGGACACTGACTGTTTGTGATGCCAAATGCACTTAATCTTTATGGCCACTGCTACAATAACTGAATGCTATACAGAAATGACAATAGACAACTGTTTATTCTTGCTAAATAAATTAGATGGTCTGTTTTTTTGCACTAAAACCTGGCACATACTGTAGGACTGGCCTTTCAGTCCGTTCCTTTGTAATATTTGCATTATGTATTAATAGCAATACAAGTTGCTTTGCACTGTGTATATATTTATTGTTGTAATTGCAATGGATATTTATTCTCTTACTGTAAGCAATATGTATTTATATTTGCAATCCGTGTTTTGTTTTCTGTTGCCCAGGAAAGACATGCAGAGTAAAGTTTTTATTGTACAGTGGAACTGACGTTTTACTGTACAAGATTTAACTCTTGGCTCTACTCAGGCACATATTTTGTGTAAAATTAGTCTTACATTAATTTAGAATTTGTTTTTGTTCAAAGCAGCTCACAAGTGAGGAAAGTTTGGGGTGAGAGAGCATGCTTTGTGTTATGGCCTCCTGCCACTAGGGGCAGTCATCATTTCCTGCGGCTGAACCACTGAGGATGTTTCGCTCAGCTAGCCTCAGACACCCCTGGAGCGGTTGAGGTTGAGGGTATGGCTTAAGGGCTCAACACTGATGAATTACTCTGAGTGATCCTGATCCTATGGAGCTGTTTGGTAGGCCTCCATAAGTACACTCACTTTCTGTCCTTCCTGTCACTGTTACAGCGACGGATTCTTGTTCAGGAGCTCAGTAAGCAGACACACCCAGGCCTTTCCAGTCTCAAACTGCCTTCCAGAATGTGAAAGCAGCCCCATCTCACCCCAGACTTCCCTTTTGATGATAGCTGCTGCTTGTGGACAGAGTGTGGTGTAGAAAATTACACGATGTTCTGGTTTCCGCTGCCAGGGTCACACACAGAGCTTCATTTTTACCCCCATATATTTCTGGGGGATCTGTAAGGGAGCCTAACATCTGAAACGCCGTTTTAACACTGAACCCAATAACCTCACGCTGGACTCTTTGGAGCAAGGCTTTGCCTACCCGTTAACTTTTTAAACTTCTGCTAATCTTATTAATACTTAGGGTTAGTAGTTTTGCTGCTAGTTCTACAGAGACCCTATGCAGTAAATCAAAACATCTCAAACACTGAGTAATCTTTAATTGAATCTATATGTAGATGCTCCTCGCTTTGACTTAAGATATTTTGAGTTTATGATGTTTTTTTTTCTGTGATTAACTGTATTAATTTGTATTCATGTATTTGCTTTTCAATTACTGGTATTTAGTTAGTTACACTAATTATTATTAGAATGTATCGCCATTGTAAGTCAAGATTTATAATGGATTATTATTATTAAATATGCTTTTGATATGTTGAGGTATTAATGAGGAACAATGTGATGTTTTGAGTTGCACTTACCTCTTCTCCCCCCCCAGTGGTGTGCCCACACCACTGTATGAACGGGGGTGTCTGCAGCTCCCGCAGCCACTGCCTGTGCCCCCCCGGATTTACAGGACGCCTCTGTCAGACCCCCCTGGCTCAGACTCCCAAAGTGCAGGGAGCACAGGGCAGTCAGCTGCCCGCCTACACCCTGCAGGTCCTGCCCGACCCCCCCAGCGGCGCAGAGCAGCCCGGCCCCGTACGTCCCATGGCCCAGACACACTCGGTCTTCACCCTGCCCCTCCCCCAGGGGGCAGGGCATCATTCTTCTGAAGGTACCCCCCAAGATGCAGCTTTTATTTATGTGACGGAAAATTCCACCGAAAACCTGGTGAATTCATGTTACACATCACTGCACAGTTACTAAACTGATTAGGAAACAGGTGCTATGTTGCACATCACTGCAGAGTTACTAAATTGATTAGGAAACAGGTGCTATGTTGCACATCACTGCACAGTTACTAAATTGATTAGGAAACAGGTTCTATGTTGCACATCACTGCACAGTTACTAAACTGATTAGGAAACAGGTGCTATGTTGCACATCACTGCAGAGTTACTAAATTGATTAGGAAACAGGTTCTATGTTGCACATCACTGCACAGTTACTAAACTGATTAGGAAACAGGTGCTATGTTGCACATCACTGCACAGTTACTAAACTGATTAGGAAACAGGTGCTTGTTTTCTGCTCGGATTTGTTTTGCAAGCCTATGGAACATTTATACATTTAGCAGTTTCAGTCGTTTCGAGTATATTAGCAAACGCCAGATATTGGTTATGTTAAAGCGGGGGGGGGGTCCTCTCTTCCTTATCTCCCAAATGCCTTGCATCCTTGGTATTATGTTGAGGCTGAGAGACGCCTGAATCATAGCAAAGTGCATGCTGGGAATTACCATATACCTGACTGTAAAAAAAGACTGATGATAGCTTGCATTACATAAAAATGGTCTTTAAATATGCAGACAGATTCTAAAACCAAAATTATGGCACATTTATGCATGTATTTGAAATATTTTAATAGAGCTGATTAATGTCCACAAGTTCTGACATTTACATTGATTACAAATATTTTTCCTTTTCTCAAAGATTTTCGTGCTTACCTAATTTTGTTATTGCAGCCACCAGCTAATTAGTAGTTAACCAATTAAAGCTAATGAACTTTGGTACTGAAATATATTTCTGGTTTTATTAAAAGGCCCAAGCGACCATTGTTATATTGGCAGATAAATGCAGTTGCCTGATCTTTATCTAGATCTTCTGCTTCAGACCCATTAAAAACAAAAAAAAACAATGGAACCCCCACCACAGTCTGAAAAGCCTTCACTAATCAAAACAACACCCAGTGCCAAGGGAGTAGTAGTGGTAATGCACATGCTACTCTTTCAGTGGGAGCTTAGCTGTTCTGAGGCCTGTACTGCGGGTTACTGGCCGATTGGGGTCACTTGTCGAATTTAAGGTAGTCTGGGCAAAATGTAAGTGAATGAATATGAAGTCCATTTAAACTGTGGTACCTTAAATCCGACAAGTTACCCCGATAAGCCAGTAACCCCGCTTCGTAGTGCAGGCCACTGGAAGGTGCCTTTTGTTTTGCCATTTTATAAAAAGGCAGAGCAGGAACAGGTGCTACCTAAGCATGCTAGTAGTTTGCCTACTTCTTCAGGACCATAAGCAATTTTTTTAACATTGACTGGACCAAATCAAAATCAAAAAATGGCTAAAAACTGCTTACTGTTGGTGTTCAGTGTCATAATAAATTATCAGGGTGGAGCACATCCATCCATCCATCCATCCATCCACCCATCCGTTCATCCATTTATCTTGTAACCACTTACAAGATAAAAATCCTGTTTTATTTTTAATTGCATGTATTGCTTTGACTGTCTGTGTTGTCTGTTGGACATCTTATCATACGCTATATACACTGTATGGACAAAAGTACTGGGACATACCTCTGAATCATCATTGAACTCAGGTGTTTCATTCAGACCTTTGCCACAGGTGAACAAAATCAAGCACCTAACCATGCAGTCAGGTTTTACAAACATTTGTGAAAGCATGGGTCATTTTAAAGAGCTCAGTGAATTCAAGCGTGGTGCTGTCATAGGATGACACCTTTGCAATAAGTCAGTTTGTGTCGTTGATTATAAAATCCATATCGGTGACATCACATTGTAGCAATGCATCGCATCTTTATCACGGATTAGAAAAGACCATAACAGTGCAGCAAGCATCACTGCATCACTCTCAAAAGATCCAGTAAGAGTCCAGATCAATGACTAGACAAAGTCCACTTAGTCCCAGTTTATTTTGTTGCCATATTGTATATGCCTGTAAGGTAGTCATCCAGTAGTTTACGAACAACAGAACCTCAGCCATGAAGTGGCAGACCACGCAAAGTAACAGAGGGGGGTCGCTGAGTGCTGAGGTACATAGTGCATAAAGTCGACTTCCTCTGCATCCCAGCACAAAATCGCTGCACTGGGAGCTTCATGCAAGCCTCACATCACCAAGTGCAATGCCAAGCGTTGGATGGAGTTGTGGAAAGCACTTTGTCAGTGGACTCTGGAGCAGTGGAAACGTGTTCTCACAAGTGATTAATTACTTTTCTCTGTGTGGCAGTCTATTGGACAAGTCTGGGTTTGGCAGATACCAGGAGAACGTTACCTCCCCGGCCGCATTTTGCCAGCTGCAAAGATTGGTGTAGGCGGGATAATGGTCTGGGGTTGTTCTTCGGGGGTTAGGCAAGGCCCCTTAGTTCCAGTGAAGGGAACTCTTAATGCTTCTGCATACCAAGACATTTTGGACAATTCTATGCTTCCAATTTTGTGAGAACAGTTTGGTGAAGGCCCTTTTCTGTGCCAGCATGACTGTGACTGTGTCCATAAAGACATAGTTGGGTGAGTCGGATGTGGAAGAACTTGACTGTCCTGAACAGAGTCGTGACCTCAACCTCATCAAACACCTAGAATGCAGATTGCGAACCAAGCCTTCATATCCAACATCAGTGCCTGACCTCACAGATACTCTTTGTATTTCAATGGGCAAAAATTCCCACAGACTGACTTCAAAATCTTGCGGAAAACCTTCCCAGAAAGGTTGAACCAACTCTATATTGATGCCTATGGATTTAGAATGGGATGCCATAAAAGTTCCTGTAGGTGTAATGCTCAGGTATCCTAATACCATATATTGTCCATATAGTGTTTATTCAGTGATGACCTATCATGTCCTGAGCCTTATATAGCGTCCACGTTCCTATGCTCTCTTTGATTTTGCTCTTTTCCTGTCCCTGTCCTTGTTCCTCTCCTTTTGTTTTTCCAGTGCAGTTGAATGTGCGGGTGCACCATGATCCGGACACTTCTGTCCTCATCCATCCTTTGGACCAATCGGAGGCCAAGAATACCCGGAAGCAGGGACCCCGCCAATTGCCGCAGACCCACAAGCCCCGTGGGCGGTGCTTCCAGGAGACCACGCCCAAGCAGGCTGTGAGTACAGTGAGTGAGTGAATGTCACTTTTTAAGCAATTTTTTTTTGATGGTATGTGTTCTGGTTTATAGCATCACAGGATCTGCATGCAGCTTTGTTTCACTGCTTGAGCTATTATGCAATCTAGCTCTGGTTTTCTGGATTTCACAACCTGTAGCTTAGTTTTCCAGCACAGGCAGAATGTTGTTTTCAATATTCACAAAATTACTTTGCAACATATGAGAGACTTCACTTCCACAAAGGGTATTTATGTATTTTACAGTATAATGTAGTTATTGTTTTCTGTCAAAAAACATATCAAAGGTTGCATCTGCAACTTTATTGAAGTTGCATTTTGTACCAAAAGAACTGTTGTATTCTAAACATATATTCTTTAAAGATGTGATTTCAAGTAAAAGTATGACTATATTTTTGGTAAAGGTCCCAAAATTGGAAATTAACAGCACAAAACACAGGAAAAGAATAGTTTTTGCTCTTGTTAATGAGGCTGATACTCAGTTTCAATTTCAGTTGTGATGCAAAAATAAAAATATACTGTTGCCTTACGCCCTGGGTGAGGGTTCGTATCCCGCCCTGCCCTGCATCTCTCCCAGTGTCACATGGGGATTCTCCTCCTGCAATCCAGAAACATGCGGTTAGGGGAATTGATGTCTCGTAACTGCCTGTAGTGTCTGCGTGTAGGTGCGTGTGTGTACGTGTGTGTACGTGTGCACACGCGGGTGTGTGTTTCTGTGCCCTGGAATCCTGTACATGCCTGGGAGCAGCCCCAGCCCCCCCCCCAACTTGTGAACCCCGCCCACGATAAGCGGTTGGAAGATGGATGGATGTAAAATTGCATATGCTTTTAAATTGCATTTCCTCTTTTTTTTTGTTACTCGTAACAAGCAAAGTACTGTTTTCTCTCAAAATGAAATGAGCTAATTAATGCTTTGCTGGCTTCCCCTGCCTCATGTGTTTCAGTGCAGCAGTAACCCCCTGCCTGGGCTGACCAATCAGGAGGACTGTTGTGGAAGCGTGGGAAAGTCCTGGGGGCAAAACAAATGTCATAAATGCCCCAAGCTGCCTTGTGAGTAGCGGCCCTTATTTCCTGACTTATACTCTCCCCCCCCCCAGGTCAACAAATCATGCCCCAGGCTAAACTGTCTGCATGTAAACATTACCCGATGGGTAAATTCCCAATTGATGTGTTAATCATTAACTCGCCTGTTTTTATACGCAGAGGAAAAGGAGAAGTATTTTGGCCTTTCAGGGGATTTGTTTTTATTGAAAAATGTTTAAATACCTCGCCCCTTGTCTGGGGAATCAGTGGTACAGCCCATATAGGGCAAGACTGGCCACCCACCTAAACATAGTCAGAACATAGCCAGATCTATGCCTGGAACTCATTTACCAGCTTGAAAAGGCACAGTGATACTTACATAATTTATGAGTCGTCAGTGCGTAAAGACATTGGAAAGTCTGCCTCTCCCGATTCCGGGAAGGCGGATAAGTGACGGCCTTCTTACGCTGATGTAGGCTGGCTTTTCCTCCAGGGTAGTGCGGTGTATAATGTTTGCGTTTAGGAAAAAGAAAAAGAAATAACCATTGGATTGAGACTGTCCCCCCAGCTGGAAACCTGGCCTTCATCTTAGATAATCCCCCTTCCCACTTTTCTTAGTTCCTAGCTTAGTTAGAAAAACGCAGCTGGTTTCACACACATGCAAATCAGCCGTTCCATTTTATCGAAAATCTCTCGTGGCTTTTATTGATGTTTTTTTTGGGGGGGTTGGGGGGCAGATAACAAAAAAAGTAAGAATTTTTCAAATTTCCAAGGCGGTTCTGATCTCAGGTCCTCTCCTTCAAACTCTTCCAGACACTGCAGTCCATAAGCTGTCCATCATTGAGGACTATGGCTCCACCTGTCCGCACGGCTACAAGAGACTCAACAGCACACATTGCCATGGTAACGTGCGATACACCAGTTTAGGTCGCATGAGGAAATCAAATAGTTATGTCTGTTATTGTATTTCACCATTCCTCCCTCCCTCTCTCTTTCCTTCTGTCTCTCCCTCTCTCTGTCTTTCCTGACTTCCCACAGACATCAACGAGTGCACCATGCAGGGGGTCTGCCCCAACGCCGAGTGCCTGAACACACAGGGTAGCTTCCTGTGTGCCTGCAAGCCGGGCTACGTCCTGGAGCGCGCGCGCTGTGTAGGTGAGGACCGGCCGCAGAGGGATCGCTGTAACGACACTCTCATTAGTGGCGAGGCGGCTCTGTCTGGCCTGCAGTTCGTTGTCTGGCCTGCACTTTCTCTTTTTCCCATGCAAAGTTAATCTATTTTGGCCACATATTGAGATTTAATCACCTCTGCTGTCACATTTATCATTTTCTAAATTTCCTTTCCACACATCCTGCATCCCTAACAACCCTGCCCCCCCTCACATGTGCAGAGCCCCCCGCTGAGGCGGGCCCCTGTTTCCGCATGGTGAACGAGGAGGGCCAGTGCAAGCATGCCCTGCCCACTATGATTTCCCACGAGATGTGCTGCTGCACCGTGGGCAAGGCCTGGGGCAGCGACTGCGAGAGGTGCCCACAGGATGGCACAGGTTGGTGGGCAGTCTCACAGGGTTAAACAAGAAGTTAAAAATAACTAAACGTCAGTGAAAATGTGATGAATATGCACTAAAATATCCGCCCCCCCTCCCCAGCCCTCTTCAAAAAGATCTGCCCTGCAGGGAAGGGCTACACAGTGCAGAGTCACCGGGAGACAGTGTCCTTCCAGCCACTGCCCCCCGCCCTGGACCATCCAGGTGGGGCTCTCTCGGGGTCGCATGTTCCCTCAGATCGACCTGAACACAGTTGCAGTCTATGATGATGTGAAACATTGTGGAAACGGCAGCTGTTCAAGTTTCTGTCAGACCTGGCTGTTTGATTATTTTCAACTTTGGAAGGCGTTTTTGAAAAAATGTACCGAGATTGACCTTTTAATTAACAACCTGTTGAGTTTATCATAAAATGCGCAATAGACTCCGCCACATACTAAGGGAGATGAACCCAGTGGCAGTATTAGGTTAAAAGCAAAGACTGTTGACATGTGAGTCTCACCACAGTATTATGTAGTTGAGAAGGGAGGTCAGCGGATTAATGTAAATTCTTTGTCAGTAAATTTCCACCAGAGGTGCAGTATCCACCTACAACAAAACAGCTCTTGGTCATCGTGCGCCCTGTGTTTTAGTCGCGTTTATTCCAGTTGGCGTTTCATGGTGAGGTGATGTACACTTTACCGTGTTCCAGCTGCACTCATACTGTAGGTCAAGGAATGTCAAAAATAGCATCTAGACCTTCCAGCCTCCTGCAGTCGTAGACAAAGAATTTCGTTTGGATTGGACCAGGCGATTCTGGCACGGTCCATTCCAGAGCCACGCGGCCACAGAGTCCACAAAATATTTGACTGCTGCTTAGGAACACTTTTTCTGGTCCTAATCAATCCGTACTTCTCCATGTTTCCTACAGCACTGAGCACTGCGTTGTGAGAATAGTACAGTGATGCAAATTAAGTGTGGAAAATGACTTTTTTTATTCTCTTCCTTGTCTTGCCTCTCTTGCAGAAGTCAAGTTTCCACCAGTAAGTTGGACTGATATTATAGCACATGGTTATCCTGGAAGTGCAATATGGAACGTTCACCTGTTGGAGTTCCAAGCACATTATGGTTTCAGCAGTCAAGCTTGTACAAGCAGTGATTCCTGCCAGGACCGACATCTCAGCTTGCAAGTTACTTGCAAGAACTTATTGCATTTATCAGTAAAGCTGCTGTATGTTATTCACACTTTAATTTTTATAATCTTTTTAGGACTCATATTACTAGTAATTAAAAGTAAGTAGTTATTTTCCAACCTCTTAGTAGTTTTTCTTGTGTTTTGAGTTTTTTTAGCTATAGTTCAGGTCCAGAAAATAAAAATCCAGACCAAGATTTTGTTTCAACCAACTGGTTGAGTATAAAAAGTCACAGTCACAGTCTAGATGTTCTTTCTGTACCTGAACTATCCACCTCTAATGTGGAGTCTGTGTTGCTTTGGTTTGGTGGGCCGTGTCAAATCATCTTAATAAAGACCTGGCCGCTGATTCTCCACAGCTCCCCCCTGAAGTTGTAGAGATGACCACACCTGTGCAGCCCCCCACAGCCAGCCCCCCGGGGCCCCGCATCCCAGGTACAGACCCCCGCAACCCCCAGCCATGAAGTTCAGGATTCCCATTTGCTGCAAACCTATATCTGATATAGATTTTGTGAGGCATCTTGTTCCCAGAAATCATTGGCGCTTTAGCTCATCTCTCTCTTTTTGCCTGCAGTGTTTATCTCATTTATTTTCATTTGATGCAGTTAGATGCTAAATCACTCACATCCTGCAAAGACAATAAAGACTTGCTCTCAGATTAGTAGGGTGACCAGGGGGCTGTTCCACGAAGCGAACTAACCTCAAAAGCCAGGCTTATTTCGACAATCCCGGCTTAATTTTTCCAAATTCGGTTCCACGAACAAGGCTAAACTGAAGCTCCGCGTAGTTACTATGGCATCATGTGCTCTTGGACAAGCCTGCTCTGTGGCAGGATAGCGGTGAAGCTTAGCTTAGGTTGATGAATATGATTGGACGAGCCATGTGATGTCACACAGCAGGACATTCTGCGGGGCTGGGATTATTCTGATGCTG
>JAABNX020000002.1:2077103-2094269 GCA_015163995.2 Mormyrus lacerda | reverse complement strand
AGAGTCTTAAGCACTTATGTAAGTCGCTCTGGCTAAGGGCGTCTGCCAAATGCTGTAAATGTAAATGTAAATGTAATGTTAATGTGAATCAGCTGGATGCATCTTTCAGTTAAAGGAAAAAAACAAAGCACAAGAAAAACTATTTAGCTTTGCAGTTGTAAAGTAATTTGTAGCATGTAGACATTCAATTAGTGTCAATTCGACTATGTTTTGGCATCATCAAAAAGGCTTACTTTTGAAATATTTTAGATTAAATGTGATAGACCACAAAATAGTTTTATTAGTGTGACCTTGCATACGAATAGAAAATGGATGGATGGATGGATGATTTAAAAAGCCCCATTATCCTGCACTGTGACCTAATAAGATTGTGCACCCCTGACTGTGGTTATCTGGGTGTTGAGATGTTGTTGCATGTTTGTGGTGGTGCAACAGACCGACATGCCAGGGTCTGGGCCCAATCCCCAGTGTGCTGTGAGAAAGGACAGGGTTTGCAAGATTGGCCCCATTGGGTGGGTTAGATCACCGCTCCGCACTCATGTCCGCTGTCAGCTGCCTGAGTCACATGGAGAAATATGGTAGCAGTTGGTACTAAGTACTGTAGGTGTCTGAGGGGTTTGCTGGTTATCGGCTAACAGAATACCCATGAGAAAGAGGATGATTGGCTGTTCTTTTTTAGAGGAAATTATTTTATTTTTCCTGGCTGTACACTGAACCAGCCTTTCATGGTAGTTCTCTGCTGGGAGTAAAGCTGGCTGTCACTCTTCTTCTGAGCAAATCATCTCTCCTCTGTCCACCCTACAGTAATCAGGGCCAAACCCACACCCCCTCCCATTGTGGAGGTCCCCCCCGAGAGGGACACCAGCCCCCTGGAGGCCGTGCAGACACAGTTGCCACGTGAGTGTCGCGGACTCTGGGAGAAGGGCGGGCGGGCCACAGCAGGGTTAGGCGATCATACGTTGGGTCATGTGACCTGCCCTCTCACCTGATCCCATGCTCCACTCAGAGACCGACGAGTGCCGGCAGAACAAAAACATTTGCGGCCAAGGGGAGTGCATCAACACGCTGGCCGGCTTCAGCTGTCACTGCCACCCAGGCTACCAGCCCCACAGCCAGAGGAAGAACTGCGTGGGTAAGAGCTAGATTGCGGCCGTGGTGTAAGTGAGGGACAGGGAAAAAAAGGAATATTTGATTAAAGTTGCCATCTAGGGGGTAACTATGACCTTTTTTAAAAATAATAATTCAGAAAAGAAAAATCTTAATGCATACATGAAAATGGTGTGAAGAAAACCAGTCATTTTAAAATAACACTGGTTTTCTTCACGCCATAAACATACATGTACAGTATTAGGATTTTTTTCCTTTTTTATGCGTGTATGAATCTGTGAGTTTATGCGAGTTGGAGGACATTTGCTTGAAATCAAGCAAGATGAAGCGCTTCACTTTAAAACCAAAAAAGACCATAATTATCTCCTAGATGGAAATTGCAATCAAATAAATATTGCTTGTTATTAACAACCATGCTTTATTTGCCATTTGCACAAGTAGAGCACTTTGTAATGGTTCTCTTTGCCGACGCCATCTTGCCCTCCATAGCTCGGGGAGTGGGGGAGTGCAGTTCCCCTGGAGCTGGGGGTTAAGGGCCCTGCTCAAGGGACCGCAGGCATGTGACTGTTCTGTCGAGGGTGGGGCTCGAATCGATTTTGGCCACATACTTAGCCCACTGAGCCACTTGCCCCCCCCCCCATTAATAAGTTGCATTTATATTGGAAAACTGCTTTTTATTAAACTAAAATTGTGCATGCGAGAAGAAAAATGTGGTTCTAGTTTTTCACATTTTACGAAAAATCAATTTATTAAAGTGTTCAGCATGAAGATATTTAAAAGTGTGTGTGTGTGTGTGTGTGTGTGTGTGTGAGAGAGAGAGAGATGTGAGACAGCAGGCGGTAGAATAATACCTTCCAGCTGGCCCTGCCTTTCTTACCATGAGCGCCAGCCCTGTGCCTACAGGTAAAGCAGACGAAAGAGCCCAGCTGCCTCTCATTAACCTCAGGGATCTTGTGAGGCTCTTAAACAAGGTCAGCTGAGTTGATCCTCTAGACGAGGGCCGGTCTGACGTCCAGCACTCGCTGAGGAAGACCCTACAGTGGCTCTAGTTATCTTGGAGTTCTATTGCCCAGTTTCTATGTACTTTATGAGGTTTTTACAGTTTTTTTTCTTTTTAAACAGTTGTCCCTTTTTTGTGTAATAAAGTACTTCTGTGTGTTTGAACCCTACTGCCCTGCACCTCTGAACCTTCCACAATGCTAAAAATTCACAATTAATATATTGTTGTTGGCTAGTACCCATAAGATGTTAACCACAGGCTACATTTACCCTCACTGTTAGTGCGTTCCTTAATGAAAGTCTTTTGTTAATTACAGCCAGGTGGTTAGCATATAATAAGGAATGTTGTGGAAAAACCTTACAGTTAAGCGTTTTACTGTCTTGGTGCAATAATGAGTTAACGTTCATACAAGACTATAATTGTTATGATGCACAGACTTGTTTGGTTTCTCGGTTTTCCATTACAAAGCTGTGCTCTCGTGCCGCATGCTCTGTATGGTATGCTGCTAATGTTATTGGTGGTCCAGCTTTAGCTTGGCCTCCTCTACCCTCTCTAGATGAAGATGAATGCGAATCAGGTCCATGTGGTCCAGGAAGGGGGCAGTGCATCAACAACGTAGGCTCCTACAGATGCCGCTGTAACAAAGGCTACAAGGCGATGGTCCTCCAAGGGAAGATCACTTGTGTCGGTGAGTGACAACCTGCCTGGTTACTCACCGGGGCTTCCAGCTAGACTGGGGCACAGACGCGCCAATCCTGCTGGTTCAGTCATTAACTGGAGCATTGCAAAACCAGTACACCCTGTGGCTGTTTCTGCCCGGCCTGGAAATCTTTAACTTAATATTGTTGCATTTATCATGGGGGCTCAGTGTGCTTTCAGCCACTTATGTTATTTCTGCAGCTGAAGCACCAGGTGAACTTGGGTGGCATCCAAGATGGCTGAATTTGACCAGAAGCCCAGGCCTCCAGGCCTCATTGCATCATGATTTCGCACCGCTGCGCTAGAAATCGTAACCTTATTGATCCATTAAACGTGCTCCGTTGAAGAGCTGTTGTAGCTGCAGGACAGTAACTTGTTCCTGTGTAGCTACAGCGTGACTAATTTTTGTCTCTATCAGGGTTTTACAGGACTGCCTATTCACAAATAACATGCTATTTATTTGATATTATTTGGTCATTTATATTATTTATGATGCCATTGTACATTAGTAATGCCATTTAATAAAGCTTATAATGATGTGACATGACCACATGACATTGTTGTTGGTTGACACTTTCAGTGGCTGCAACAGCATTTCTCAGCCCAGTCCTTGGGGACCCCAGATAGTCCAATTTGTCACTCCCTCCCAGCTTCCAACACACCTATACCAAGTAGTTGGGATTCTTCATTTTTTGATTACATTTGTGCTGGGATGGGCAAAAAGGTGGACTGTCTGGGGATCTCAGAGGACTTGATTGAGAAACACTCATCTACAGCACAGATGATGTTCAGAAAGCGATGTCAGGTTAATGTGTGACTCGGCAAGACAGGTATGGCAGAAGTAAAACTGCTCTGGTTGCTTAGCTCAGTGTTTTCTCAGGGAACCCTGGTCAGTCCACGTTTTTGCATCCTCTCAGCTCCCAGCGTACTTATACCAGGTATTCGGTGTTCCTGATTGACTGGGAGCTGGGAGGGAGCAAAAACGTGGACTGGGTTGGGGAAACACAGGCTTGGCTATCCATGGCTAAAGGCTTCCATTGGTCTTCGAGATGCATTTGAGTCATGGATTTGCTACCATGGCTCATATCTCTTCTTTAGTCAGCCTCTGGCTCTAGCATCTCTAGATGGGCGAAGCGTGGAGTAGAGCTGCATGGTTTTCGAAGACAGTGTGAAGCAGAGAGTGGCTTTGTGTTCCGAAGCTATTTGTTTGTGGTAGTTTGTGACCCCTTACCCTTGTGACCCCCGGAATGACCCGGCTGTGTGTCTGTCAGACATCAACGAGTGCGACCATCCCCAGATGTGTCGAGAGGGCGGGCACTGCATCAACCTGCCCGGGTCCTACAAGTGCCAGTGCCTGGAAGGCTACACAAACAAGTCCCCACAGCAGCCGGCCTGTGAAGGTAAAGATTCGGCTCACGCTGAGCAGAGCCCGGTGCTGGGAGAGAGAGGTAGGGGCAGTACCTGAGGTTTTGGGGATTGGGCGACGGGACTGGGAACTGCGTACCTTAAGTGTCACATAGGAACCGCAATGAAGTTTCACTGCGTTGGTATCAGCAGAAGAAAGGTATTGGGTGGGATTCCGTAATGGGCATGACAAAAGAAAGTCTTATATGAAGCAGTGTTTCTCAGCCCAGTCCTCTGGGATCCCCAGGCAGCCCACAATTTTGCTTCTTCACTCCTCAATCAATCAATCAATCCTCAATCAATCAATCAATCAATCAATTAAACAGGAACACTGTATACTGAGACCGTATGTATTGATGTACTCTGCCTGACTTTGTTTTTCACAATTTCTACTATTATCATAATTATTTCCCTCAGCCTTTTGCTGTGGCCTCTCTGGGCCAGGGTGCGTCAGTGGCTTATTGTGTTGACAGATTTTTATTTTTCTCTTCTTTTTTTTAATTTTTATTTTAGGGTGCCGTCTCAGGTGGGCGGGGGGTGTTTATGTTCTGTGTTAATGTTTGTTCATGTTCTTCTTACCTTCTCCTTCAATAAAAATTTGATCACAAGAAAAAGTACAGGTGTGTTGGAAGCTGGGAGGCAGTATAGGTGTGGCCTTCTGGGGTCCCTGAGGTCTGCTGTGAGAAACGCTGAAGTAAATGATTGGGCACAGTGATAGTCATAGGTATACCAAATGAATGGACTAGTCACCTGCCTTTGTCCCCAACCATGCCCGAAAGATGCCGAAACAGCTCCGGAAGCATGTCACTTTTGCTCTTCCCTAACATGGTCTAATTGCAGACATTGACGAGTGCCTGAACCCCAACACGTGCCCCAACGAACAGTGCGAGAACACGCCTGGCTCGTACGAGTGTGTGCCCTGCCTGCCAGGACATCAGGCTCGCGAGGGCATCTGCTTCGGTGGGTCCGGGGCTCCTACTGACCCCAGTACATTGAATCAGAACCAGAACACTTCTGTTATCCTGGCGGAAGATGTTTGTGATTGCAGACTGCACAGTACTGCACTGCACAAAGAAACAAAAACAGGCATTACACAGTACAACACACACAATACAACAATTTATAAAAATAGGTTGTATTGCACATGTGATTGGAGTGATTAACCGGCTGAACAGTTTGATGGCCGTTGGAAGGACCTTTTTTTTCTAAAGTGTTCAGTGGAGATACGTTGGCTGTAGCTAACAGTCACGTCTGAGTTAAGTGACATTAGGTTAATTGATGCCAGGCTTCCTACCAGTGTAGATATATTGTGTTCCCATTAGAAATGAACAGTAGCGTCTCTCCTCTTCCACATCAGCTCCTAGCTGGCAGCTGTCATGGGCAAGGAAGCAGATCTTTCAGGTTCATCACATTTCTTTCCTTCCTCCATTCCAGCTCCTTGGCAGCCGGCCTCGATTCTAGCTCCTGTCACTCTCAGTTCTAATTCTTACTCTGATTTTCCTAGTGTGGTGATTCCCAGTTCGGTCCTTGGGGACCGGTAGCCGGTCCACATTTTTCCTCCCTCCCAGATCTCAGTAGAAACATGGACTATCTGGTGGGGAGCTTGGAGGAAGCAAAAACATGGATTGTCAGGGTTTCCATGAGGACCGGATTGGGAAATGGTAACTTAGATTACCATACTGAAGAAGTCCTCTTGCACACCTGTTCCTGCCATTCTTAACAAAGGTTGATAAAGACCCATCTTGTCCCCTTATTGTCACGAGCGGTCAAGGAGGCGAGCAGAGTCGGACTGGCCGGGAATCGGGGTTTATTTGTTGCAGGACAGGCAGACAGACACTAACAATCGTGACATTACAGCAATGACTGACGCAGGACTCAGGAAGACGGGGACTGATATACACAGCTAACCGGGGATTAACAGGACACAGGTGAAAACAATCGGGCAGGAACACAAGGTAATGAGGTGGGCGTGGCACACGGGAGGATCGGACGGAGCGGATCATGACACTTATGTGCTTCGTCTTTTTTTTTTTTTTAGTCCACTAAGCATTTTTATTTTTTAAAAAAAAAAAAAAAAAACAAGTGCAGCATGTTTACTTTGAAATTGTTTTTGGTAACATGTCAATCATTTAAAATCTCCAGGAATGACTGTTGCATCTCTAATGTTTGTCTCCTTCCAGTCTCTTTCCATTGCCTTCTTTTTTTGCCTCGTTCTGCATCCCGATCCGTCACACCTGTGTGTTCACTAAATCCATCATATTTACCGTCTCCGTCTGTCCCCAGTATAAATCCATTTCTGAGTCATCTGTTCCAGACAGCAAACACATGGCCGTCTTCTGTATCTGTATCTTGTGTATGAGCTGTGGAATCGTGATGGCATCTCATGCTCAACATCTGTCAGATTTATGTCTTAAGACTTGAATCGTGCTGTTAGCTTGCATAAATATGTACCTACACTCATGCTAAAACATGATACAGTAATGCAGTTCCATTTTTCTTTCTGTGAAAAGAAAACATGGAAATATGAAACTCATTTTTATCTGAATCAGTTAAACAGTCTGGGTGGGTCTGTCATCTTAGTACGTGGTCAGAAGTCTGGAATTGCAATTTGATCTGGTGGATGCAGGGAAGAAAAAACTGCATTCCTGTTTAAACTCGGGGCCCTTTTACACAGAGCTCACTGCCTTGCTAAAACCATGTGTGGGAGAATTGAGGTCATTTTATATTTGAATCAGAGGTGGCTTTGTTCTTTTGAATTCACATCCCCAGAGTAGATCTGCATGCTCCGCCAGATTGTCGGAAATCAGCCTTTCAAATTTAATCGTACCCTGGATTGTTTTGATGCACATTTTGAAGAACTGCTCGTGTTGGCAATGAAAGACAGCAGAAGAGTAAATAAAAAAATCTCAAGTTAGACATTTACATATTTGACCGATCAGAACAAACTCTGATTTCTGAAGGGAAAATTTAATACGAAATCGGTCATTTAGGGTAGCATCAAATTAAGTAGTTGGGGGACCATTGAGTACCAGGATTTGTGAGACAGATAGCAATATACCCTGGAGGCTCACAAGATGTTACACAAAATCCCCATGTCTGCATGCGTGGTCCGTGTTATTTCAGCTTGATTTAATCCCCTTCAGACCCATGGATATATCTGATTTCTGAAATCTCCACTCGGAGTTGATTGTGGTGTTTGTGACACCCGCAGATATCGACGAGTGCCAGAAGGGGGGCATTTGCCCCCACGGGCGGTGTGAGAACCTGCAAGGCACGTATCGCTGCCTGTGCAATGAAGGCTTCGTCCCTGAGACCGACAGCAAGGGCTGCAGGGGTACGTCACCTGATTTCCAGCTGAAGATGCGCCATCTTTGTTCTTTAAAACGTTAAAGCCTTTAATACATGCAGCTCCCCTATATAGCTTTGACTATTGTTGGTTAAAGATTGATTCATTACTGCTCCACCTCATAGCAATGACACCCATCCAACAAAAATGCAGAAGGTCGGAACTCAAGTTTTCCTGCTTGTAGCCCTGCTCTGATGGTGTCCTGCACGTTCACGGCCAGGCCTCTCTGCTCCACAGACATCGACGAGTGCGAGGACAACAGGCTGTGCGCTAACGGACACTGTGTGAACACCGAGGGCTCCTTCCTGTGCCAATGTTACCCGGGGTACCAGCCAACTCAGGAGGGCAGCCACTGTGAAGGTCTATCCAAGCTAGACTGCTGCCATCAACACGGGGGGGGGGGGGGCAAACAGATGTCCCAGATTCCATTCCAGTTAGCATCAGTGTTTGAAATTAGCATTTAATGCCACTTAGTGCTGCTTTTAGTGGCGTGGAGGTTCATTTGTCCAAACTGCTTCTAAAAAGCAGCTGAGCCAAACATCAAGCTTTTGGGAAAGCCTGAAGGAGTTCCTTCCAGTGTTTAGTCTAATTTACTGTTCTTGTAAATTCTTATTTAATCAACACTTTTATCCAAAGCAGTTGGCGTTAAGGATCTTGCTTAAGAGCCCAATGTTGAAATCTGTCTTGAACTTCTGACCTGATCAAGGGTACAGAGTGCTGATCCACTGAACCACATACTGCCCCCTTGTAAAACATTTTTCTAAACTTATTCTTGCTTCTCTAGTATTTGTGCAAACGTTTGTAATACCATCGCAGTATTGGCCCGATACCTGATGCCAGTATCAGTATCGATGCATCCTTAATTATTAGCAGGTCTGTTGACATCAGCCACGGAAATTAAATGTGAGCCTCAAAGCCATAGTTTCACGTGCGTTAGCATGTGAATGTTTTTTCTTTAGATACAAATGAATGTGAAAGGCATAACTTTTGCCTGAGAGGACACTGCATCAACACCATGGGCTCTTACCACTGCGAGTGTCCCAAGGGCTTCCAGCTGATCAACAGCAGGCGCTGCCAAGGTAAACTTCCTTCTCTTCAGTACTTCCTGCCGAAGGTACGGCCATTTTATTCTTAATGGAATGTTTCTGCCTCTCCGTTCTCTATTTACTTGTTTTTTATTGTATGTCAATGTCCTCACAGCCATAGCCATAATGGTCAGCTCAGTAACTAGCAAGCTTAAAGGGAGGACTAATGCAGTGATGCATTACTTTCCCAAAATAGCAGTTTATATATACAGTCAGTCAACGCGACTATGTTCCTGAAACCCTGTAAATTGCTAAGTTTTGGAGTGATATTCCCTTAACCCTTAACTATATATACCCTGTAACCTGGCAAATCTTCATGGTTTTTAATTTCTTTTTTTAAGTCATGGTTATAAAAGTACATATTGCGTACGTTAACAATATTTCGCAAAGATGTATTTAACCGCCAAGGGACAGGGGCTTTGTTTGTGTCTGTGTCCTCCAAGAAAAATCATGCATCGGGGCGCCGTTATAAGGAGCTTACGCAGAAGGTCACCATTTGAAGGTGTTCCAGCCACCGGTATAGAGCGTGCAGTCTCTGTGTGCGTGATGCTTAACCAGTTTGCATTTGTCTTCCGACAGACATCGACGAGTGTGCGGAGGACAGAGGCTTGTGCCAGCCGCACGGCGTGTGCGAGAACAGGCAGGGCACGTACATCTGCGTGTGCGACGAGGGCTACGTCAGCTCCGAAGACAAACACAGCTGCGAGAGTATGTGGTACCGCTCTGCTCTCATCTGGTGGCTCAGTACTAGTGCCGATTTTTCTTCCCTGTTCTGCGGATTGGTTTCTTGTTCTCAGATACTTCTATGTTCTTACTGTACGTTCTGCATTCTGCATTCTGTGTTCCTGCTCTTCATCCCCAGAGTTGTCTGTCAACAGTACTCTTTTTTTTCTTCATCTGAGCCATCAGGTACTTCTGAAAAGAATATCTAGTGGGTTTTTTTGTGCCCGAATCTAGAAGAATGCTAGTATTTAGTGCGTCTGTGTTGTTATCCCTGCTCACCCTTTTTGCTGCAGGGATTGCGGTTGATGTCGAAGAAAAGAAAGAGTGCTACCTGGACCTGGATGACACAGTCTTCTGCGATAGTGTCCTGGCAACCAACGTCACCAAGCAGGAGTGCTGCTGCTCCATCGGCATGGGCTGGGGTGACCAGTGCGAGATCTACCCCTGTCCTGTTCACAACTCCGGTACTGCCACTTGTACCTGTATAGCCCGGCCGTGCCCATCACCACAGCCCGGGGCGTTTTGCCGGTCCTGCTGTGGTTGTTATGGTCTACATAGCATGCAGGTCACCACACCAACCCAGGTTTACATGGGTTCCCAAAAGTGCATAGCACCCTCAAATGAATGATGTGCACTCTCAGGTGGGAGTCACTGCAATGGACTGACATGGTTGCAGGGATTGTGCATCTCTGCTAATTTCAGATGCACCCTTAGGTTCTGGAGCCTGGGGCCCCTTTGCACTCTCAGACTCTCCTGTGTGATGTAACCTTGAAACTCTATATCTAGAGTAATCGATAGTGACCCAAATGTAAATGCATCAAAAGCCAGAATCGTCTTTCAAAGAGTTCTGTGTTGTTGCTTCACTTTGGCATCTGATCTGCTTCTTTCCCTGCTTTTCACTTGTGTTTCTGTGTAGCGGAGTTCATTTCTCTGTGTCCTGTTGGAAAAGGCTTCTACCACGAGAACAGCATGACGTACGGCTTGCCTGGCCATCGAGGTATGACCTGAAAGAGTGAATCTTCCCAAAACACTGTAATTTAATTGACACTGAGGATGATTCCGTTGATGGCAGTGCCTATATTGGCACACCCGTGAGGTGCCTCTGTGTTCCTGGTTGTCATAACCGAGCTTGTCATTTACATCTCTGCAAGAGGACAGTCGAATCTGACCAAGAATTTAGAGTTACGCTAAGGAAATGCTTCATAAATTTCATTGCTTTTGTATTTATATGGCTTTGCCTCATAGAGTTATGAGCCTTGAGATTAGGAAGGGGCGGGACTAACCTCAGATACCAAATAGTAATAGGGTCCAGATCAGCTAATGGCAGTAACCCTATTGAAATGTCTCCGTGATCATTCTGATGTCCATTCCACACACTCATGTTTCCTTCCCAGATATTGACGAGTGTGTCCTCTTTGCCAATGAGATCTGTAAAGAAGGCCGATGCATGAACACGCAGCCTGGATACGAGTGCTACTGTCAGCAAGGCTTCTACTACGACAGCAACCTGCTGGAGTGCATCGGTAAATAGTCAAGCATCAACGGTTTGCACTTGCATTCATTACCAACGTGCTATCTTCATCACAACGTATCGATGTGATGTTAAAATCGGAATGTCTCTCTTTCCATTCTGGACATTAAGTATATCATTGCTTAACTAAGTCAGCCACATAGATGTAGTGATTGTAACATTATGGTTACAACCCAAAGTCTGCCATTGCAAAACTTCTTACCACCGCACCAAAGATGACGCATTTAAAGGTCAGCATGAGGGGCAGAATACGTTTATTATTTTAAAGGACAAAGTCTGCATCCCAATAGTCATTTTGGTCTCTTGATTTAGGTTCAACACACTCCAGAATGAGAGAGTTGCCAAACACAATGTTTTGTGTTTATAATTTCATGTAACGATTAGGAAGTGAATTGAGTTAGATGACTGAAATGTCAAGAAGTCAAATTTTTGCGTCTGCATTTTTCGTCTGGTCCCTGCTCGCCCCAGATGTGGATGAATGCCACGACAAGTCTCACTGCACCAACGGACGGTGTATAAACACCCCGGGCTCCTTCTACTGTACCTGTAACCCTCCCTCCATACCCGATGCCTCCAACAAGAAATGTGTAGTCCCTGTTTTCACAGGTCAGTTTTTCTGGGGACTTTCTGAGCACCTGGCAACCTCAGAACTGTCAGAGAGACTTTTCCCTCTGCTACCCATTGTCCTCACTGTCTGTAGCGACATCTCTGCATTATTCCCCCTTGAGTAGCAATCCTAGCAGTGTGTCTCTTGATGGCTGTCACCTGTACCCTGAATTACGATAAATCATAAACTAAAACGCAGGTTTAACCAATGAAGAAAAAATGCCCTACTTTCGACACCAATGGAAGAAAAAAACCTTCTGCTGCCATTACATGCTGATAAAATCACCAGCTTATCAGTAAGTTTTGGAGACATTGGAAAAAAATGTACTCATACACATATTACTGCTTTAGGTTCTGAGAAACCTGTTTTCCCTAGGTATATACACTCAGTATCTCAATCTCCAAATGGCTTTCTGATCAGCACTACCTCTCATGGGCAATGTTGCATGACCCTGAAGTGCTTAAAGGAATCAGCTGGCACAGTTTGGTATAAGGCCTCTCGGCCAGTTTTGTAGGCTTTTGGGTACCATACTAGAAACGGCTCAAAGAGTTTTCTGCTATGTGTTTCTTGGTTAATAGTTTGTGATGAGAGTCTGATGGGAATTTTGTCTTCGTGGTGAGTGAAATTACCATTAAAAAGTCAACTTGACCAGTTCCTTCTAGTGAATCAAAAACAGCCACGCAGTTTGATTCAGGGTGGATATTTACATACAGATGCTGCAAGACCACTTATTCGGCTATGGATCCACGTCTTGAAAATCATACCTATACAGTGTTGATCCTCTTGAACCATGCAGTGTCCCGTCTAGAATGACGCCTTACACCACCAACAATGAGGAGCTTATTACAGGGTTTGTGGTTGCTTAGGTGTGGATGAGTGCCAGGATCCGGCCAACTGCAGAAACGGGCGTTGTGTGAACACGTTGGCGTCCTTCTACTGCATCTGTAGTCCACCTTGGACACTGGCCACCAACCGCAACAGCTGCATCCCCCCGGAGGAGCAAGGGGGTAAGTCCAAAATTCAGGCAGGTGGGGAGGTCATTGAACTCTCTGGATCAATGATATGAGCAACCGCTTTGGGTCAGTGTGAGCACTATGGGTCTTGTCATTGCTGTTGATCTAACAAGCATGAGTACAGTAGAAAATTACATGGTTTGAATCAGCCCTTTGATAAGTTTTGAACACATTTTTCCTGATTTGATCTCTTTAAACTGTCCGGCATTAACTGATGGAAAATAGGTTTTGGCTCAAGGTGATCACCTTCTTTTGTCTAAAAGGTTGCATCTTCAAATACCTAATGAAATTCCCTTCTTAGAAAGCATTTGCACTTGTCCTTGATTTGCAGTTACATATGTAGGGCAGCAGAAGATAATGTGAGCCTATTGATCTCAATTGGTGAAAGAAAGATGGGGAACAGCCTTACAGACTCAGTCTTGGACAATGTTCTCCAGCACATATGGCAGCAGAATGTAATGACTTTTGCCATTATATTAGCGTCAGTCCAGTCAGGATTTGTCTTGGTACTTGGTCATGGAAATTTGCAAGGACAGGGACAGTCGTAAACCTTTGACTTGAGTATTAAAACATTAGGAATGACGCTAGGCTCCGTTGTCGGTGACTGACGGTGATCGTACAAAGTGGCTGCAGGTTCGAGAATCATGAGCATTCCTTGGACTCCATTAGGAAATTTGAATACGTCATGCAGAATTTAACCACCGCTGGCCCATCTGGCCCTCCAATCAATCTCCAGGACGTTGGCTTCAAGATGCATCAAGCTAGTTGGGTTGATAGCAAAGTGCAAACATGGTAGTACTCTTCCAGTGACTAGTCTTTGGTCACTTCCCAGCCTGGTGGTTCCATGATGTAGCTGAACCTTTTAGCAAGGCTTGGATTTGGTCACGGGGCTTTGTTGACTATCTATTTTGTAACCCGTTTCTGTGGTGATCCTTTCAGATGTGAATGAATGCCAGGACCCATCGTACTGTAAGAATGGAGTGTGTCTCAACACGCCTGGCTCCTTTCACTGTATTTGCACGCAGCCCCTCACCTTCAGTGCGGCGCTCAAACAGTGCGTCTATGACGGTGGGTATGACCAATCGCTGCTTAGCGTCACTCGGTCTTAGAATTCAAGTAGTAACTGCATGCGATCCATCCGCCTGGATGTGGCAAAGCCCCTCCCACCTCTGTTGTGGTTTCTGGATTTGGAATGTAACGACCGCTAACAGGTCTCTCCCGGCTTTTGGGCTCTGGCAGCGGTATATCTCGAGAGACTCGGCAGGACTTTACTGGCAGGTCATCGGATTGCTATTGACAATCTAGAAATGGACTGGAGTGGAGTGAGGTGTCTTTAGGGTCTTACCAGGGGTGGGGGGTGGGAAAAGGAGGCCGTCGGCTTTACGCGGAACTGTGACGTGTTAGTCTGAGTGGCCTGCGGAGCAACAGGAAATAGCAGATTCCTTCCTGCCATCCCTCAATGGATGTGTGCGTGTGTGTATGCGTGCGTGCGAGTGTGTGTGTGTGAGTTTTTGGTCAGATTAATGTGAGCAAGTTTTTTTTTTCCTGTCGTGTTAAGCTGTTTTCTTTTTGCTTTTTACTCAAAAAGGAGGGGAAAATACAGTACTGTGCAAAAGTTTTACACAGTTGTTAAAAAAAAATTTCTATGATTTCTATGTTTGTGTAAAATGGACCCTCTCTGTCAAAGTGTGTTAGCCAATTCAAAACAATACAGTCACTCCAGTATTTGCAGCAACCGTTGAACACTAGCCACCCAGCAAAATTTCAGAAACGTTTTGGAGAACAGAAAGAAATTCTTGATTTATTGTATTACTACTAATTTCGCATACATTATAATGTTAAATTGTAATTGTATGTCTTTGCAAATGTACACTCACTACCAAAATAAATAGCTTTAAATGTTTTCAAGACTTTTGCACAGTACTTACTGTATATTTATCAAATTTTTTAACCGACTGTAAATATGCCGAAAGTGTTAAAGCTTCTGTGTTAGTCAGGTTCAAACAAGACGGGTCACATATTTAATGTTATGTGTTCAGTTTTTAAAAGCACCCCACCGTTTGTATTTTTAGGTCAGGATGGAAATGTACATAAGCTGTTTTTATCTACATATTCCCCCCTTATTGCTGATAGAAATATGCTGTGTTTAAGACCAGAGAATCCACTAAAGGTAACCTATGACCTAAATTGAGATTAAACAGCTTTTTACAGGTAAATAAAACCAAGGGCTGTCTTCAATGGCCTTCTGAGATTTTAGTGATGCTATATATACATACATACAAGTATTTGTATGTTGTTGGGTAATTCAGGTTCAGAGAGTAAAAGTCCACACTGGGATTTTGTTTGTTTTGGTTGAAACAAAATCCAGGTTTGGCCTTTTACGCTCTTGATCTAAATTACCCAACTCTGTACAAGTGTGCCGAGCAATTTTCAACTGATCCATCAACAGCACTGTTTTATTTAAGCTTTTATGTTATTTTTTAATGAGCTAAAGAAAGATAAAATGAACAGAACAGTACAGATTAACACCTAGTTTGTTAGGGTAAGAGGGAAAAGTTGAAGAAAAGCCATGGGATAAAAGGATCTTACACACAGACTGTTTATGGTTTTGGTGTGTGCTGTCAGTTTCCAGCTGATTTATACCAATTCCCATTGGTTAATGTTGGATTTCATTATTTCATGATAAACCAGCCAATGACTGTACACAGCAATCCCGCCCTCTGCTTTGAGGCCTGTTCTAACACATCTATTAAAGTAACAGTATAATGTCTGTCAAGGGTTAATGGCATCCATCCATTCTCCAGCTGTTTATTCTGAACAGGGTCACATGGAGCCTGGAGCCTATGGCAGGTAGCATAGGGTACACAGCTGGGGTACACCCAGGATAGAACGTCATTCAAACTCCACACACAGACAATATGGATGGGATTTGAACTGGGAGCCAACAATGTTACCCACTGAGCTACCATGCTCACTGAAAGCAACCCGTGGCTGTGACCGAATTCGGTGGCTGTGTCCTATGAAGGATGTAGTCTACATAGCCTTTGTAGGCTGTGTCTTTTGAAGGATGCAGTCTACGTAGCCTTTGTAGGCTGTGTCCTTTGAAGAATGCAGTCTACATAGCCTTTGTAGGCTGTGTCTTTTGAAGGATGTGGTCTGCGTTGCCTTTGTAGGCTGTGTACTTTGAAGGATGTGGTCTGCGTAGCCATTGTAGGCTGTGTCCTTTGAAGGATGTGGTCTGCGTAGCTTTTGTAGGCTGTGTCCTTCAAAGAATGTGGTCTACGTTGTCTTTGTAGGCTGTGTGTCCTTTGAAGGATGTGGTCTGCGTAGCCTTTGTAGGCTGTGTGTCCTTTGAAGGATATGGTCTGCGTAGCCTTTGTAGGCTGTGTGTCCTTTGAAGGATACGGTCTGCGTAGCCTTTGTAGGCTGTGTGTCCTTTGAAGGATACAGTCTGCGTAACCTTTGTAGGCTGTGTCCTTTGAAGGATATGGTCTATATAGCCTTTGTAGGTTGTGTCCTTTGAAGGTCCACACAGTGAATATTGGGATAGCTTGGCCTGTGAAGGATCCAGCGGGTGGAAAGACACATTTCTAGGCTGCATTTGAAGGAGGCTTCGAAATGGGCAGCCTTGTCACACCATTGTGACACTTTAGATCTTCAAATCCTACGGTACCTTAGAAGGATGTAGCCCCTGAATTCGGACATGGCTCATATATACATTAATCACCCTGTGCTCAGATATGTACCACAGGTTTTTCTGAAGTCTCCTGTTCAATTACTAACTGGGCCCAGTTGTTTTTTCTTTTCTTTTCTTTTTTTTCTTTACTTCTGTCATCTGGTAGGAGGTGGTCTGATTACTTGGAAATTGCCTTCAGTGCTTGAGTTAATTGTACTTGTTTTGTGTCCAACCGTGCAGCAGGAATTTAAATAGCCAGATCTGATGGTTAATTTTGAAAGGCGATTTATTAACTTTTTTTCTTTTCGGAGTGGCAGCCAGTAGATAAAATTCAGGGTGTCAGACAGCGCCCTCTTGTGGTAGTGCTTTCTGGGCCCGCATGTGTTTATAAAACCTGAGGCCGACCGTTTGATTTCTCTCTCTTTCTCTCTCTCTCTCTCTCTTTCTCTCTCTTCCCCAGACCGCACTGCCGCCCACAAGGACGTCTGTTTCCTTCAGGTGGACGAGGACCTCATCTGCAGCATGCCGCAGAACGGGCTCATGGTGACCTACTCTGAGTGCTGTTGCCACTACGGCCGCGGCTGGGGCCCTGAGTGCCGGATCTGCCCCCAGAGGAATTCAGGTCCCCATCACATTTGTAACATTCTTACCTCCCCCCCCCCCAATAACACTCCTGCACCAAACCATGTTTCCTGCATACCTGCTTCATGTTTACCTGCCCGTACACAGACATGCACTTAACAGATGGCAGTAAAGGTACTTATATTATGTTAGTACAGGCAATCCCCAGGTTACTAACATGTTTCATTTCCTAATGCTGTCTTTGAAGTCGAATTTGTAGGTAAGCTGGAAAAAATAAAAATAAGGCACATAGTTTTCAGTAATAATAAAAGTAACGACATGCGGTGTGGTGCTGTACTGTACACTGAGCACATGCGGTGTGGTGCTGTACTGTACACTGAGCACAAGAACCGC
>JAABNX020000002.1:2022190-2042432 GCA_015163995.2 Mormyrus lacerda | reverse complement strand
AATAATAATAATAATAATAATAATAATAATAACAATAAGAAGCTGTAACGAGAAGGACATGTTCACTGCGCGTTCGCAGTGTATGCGCCGCCATTAATCACTTTCGGGGTCCTCTTTAGGGCCGTCCACTCACTGGTTGAAGGCGGGGGCTCTGTTGGCGTCTCCATGAAACTGAAGGTTTGCTGGGTTTGAGAACGTCCCAAACATCTCGCTCCCACGCTGAGGAGCTCCGTGGGAGTTTTGGGAATGCTGGGAAATTTTTCACTCCCTCGCACCATTCCGGAGTTTCCTGTAACTGGCCCTCACTTTGCACCCCCCTAACCCCCAACCCCTACTCAGTCTAAACCCTAAATCGTGTAGTCTGATCATTCCCCCCCCCCCATTTCATATTTTTGTCTCTTCATGGTCATCCCATCCATATCCTCCTATCCTTGCTTACCTGAGGTGAGATATCACTGTTTTGTGCTTTCATGGTTTTGTTGCACCCCTTAAGGAAGTCCTGTTCTTGTCGAAAAGCAGTTCGAACCCTCTGCCACTAGGCAGCATTCGGCCTAGTAAATAATTCTTAACTGGAAACTGCTGAAATCTTATGGCCCAGTGCAGAGGCACCAGACGCCTGCAGTTTGCAGCTACAATCACGCATCCTGTGGTTACATTTATTTATTTAGCACACGCTTTTATCCAAAATGACTTTTTTTTGCAAAACCAGGGCCAGACAGTCCCTGGAGCCACTGGGGGTGAAGAAATCACTCTGCCAATCATAGGATTTGAACCGGTCGCCTTCCTATCACAGACACTGCATCCCAACCCACTGCAGATATGAAAAGCTAAACATTTATACACTTTTCCCGAAGTACCATATTCCAGAAGTTTCAGGCTAAGCTCTGGGGGATTCAGTAGCTACAGCCACAAGCTTTGCTAAGAGAAGCCAAAATGAGAGTAGATGAAAGGAAGTCTGAGGTATCGGAAGAGGCGAAGATTCGGTTAAGTGCAGTGGAAGCTGCAGATCTATCAGCTTAAAATGAAATGGCGAGGATAAGGCTAGCCTAGCTGGCTAGCGAACAGCCCACACTGTGTCAGAAGGACCTAGAAAATAAGCGTAATCAGGGCAAAGACGGTAAAAGACACGTTGTGCTATTTCCTTCCTTCGTCCGTAGGCTGCACAGAAAGCAACAGTCAACATAACTGTGGAATTATTACTAGTTTTAGATGGTTCGCAAAATTTGTCTGAGCGCTAGTCTCTGAAGTCGCCGATTGGTTTCGTTGACCTGCCGAAACCATGTGTTTGCATAGATTCAAAATGCATTTTACACACGCGATGGGACCAGAATGGGAACTGTTTATGCACAGCATGGCATTGTTCTCAGTTTGTGTGACTCGTGGCCTTATTTGCTGTTAACTGATCGTGTAGTGTGTCATTAAACAAGAGCGCACTTGGCAAATAGTGCTGTAGCTGTTTTAATTAATCTTGGGCCTCAGTGGGAGCTCCACCCTGAATATTTGTACTTAAGAGCGTTGATGTGCATGCTGCACCGTCATGTCCCGGGGGGGGATTCCTCAAGGAGAATTAGCAGGAATGTGTGAATCTGAAAGCTGCAGTTCTTGCGACAGACACTAGGTGTCCTCTGAGTCGGCCTTTGGCCCACGGCCACTTGTGCAAATCCCGTTGCTGCACGTGCTCCGAGTCTTGTCAGGGAGTCCATTCCAGGCCTATCATCTCTAGTTTGTGTGTGAGGGGGGCGGTCTGCCTGAGTCTGTGTGTCTGAATATATGAGGGAAGTATTCACTCTGACTATTTACTTTAATTGCTTATGAATGAGCCATTCGAATAACAAAGGTTGCAGCCATTCAGGGGTGTTTACATGCCTTTGCTGGTGATGGTCTTTGTGGCTTGCTGACTCCCAGCATGAGCTGGAGATGGCGAGTCCGCCGTTGCAGCGGGGCCCTGGCCTCCAGAACTGCTTCTGAGCTGGTGCTAAAGCCCTCGTGCCATCTGCAGAGACTTCCTTCCTACCCCAGCAAAACGCTTTGATGTCTCACAGAGGGGGCGGAAGACAGAGAGAGAAAACATTTTTTTTTTTTTTTCCTTTCTGTACACAGCTCAACGCCTTGGCTTTTATGAGTGTTGCTTGCAGAACCAGCCCCTTGGTTTGCGGCGTGACACCTTTTGGAATGGCCCCGCCCAACCCTGCCCCCGACTCTCCCCCAGGCTCACCTTATGCTAATGGGTCAGCTCAAATGGACAGGGGAGGGGTGTGGTTTGCACAGCCGGCTGCCTGAGCTGAACTGGGACAGCCTCTCTGCGTATTCAAACAAGGTGTGCGCGCATCTCTGTGTGTGCATATGTGTGCGCGCGTGTTTTTCCGAGCAGACGGAGAGGGTGAAGGAGCTCGTGGCTTTCGTGGCGGAGGGGGGTTTGAGAAAGGAGAAGGAGAGGGAGGCATTCTCCGGGAAGGTTTGGATCTTCCCTCCAGGGATTGAGCAGCACTTTTAAAAAAAAAAAAAGTAAGGAGAGAGAGAAAAGAAAAGACCAGCAAAGAAGAGGAGGGAGGAGGTTTCTGAAGGAGGGAGGAGGGTTTGGTCATGTTTGCCATTTCGCAGGCAGTGGAGATCTGATATCTGGTGGAGTTGCGCTCCTCCACGTGGTGGGGGCGGCCGCCGACGTAGTTGCGGCCGAAGCAGAGCATTGCATCCAGACCGCGTGGAGAAGGCAGCACGGTGACCTCGGGCAGAGGCATGCGGAGCTGTGCATTCGGGACCTACAGAGTACAGCGGGCCGTCCTACAACTGTAGATCTTTGAGAGGGAGACCAAAAAAGGAAAACAAGCTTAAAGAAGAAGGTAAAGTAGCAGACGAAGGTGTAGCGCAGCGACTCTGACGGGGGAAAGTGGAGATGGAGTTGGAGAGGAAGCCCAGTGAGTCCTGCCTCTCGCCGGCTGCCTTCATCAACCAGGCGCAATACTCCAACATCCTGGAGGGCAGGTTCAAGCAGCTGCAAGGTGAGTGTGCGGCCGGGTCCGGAGAGCGCGCGCAGAATCCAAAGGAGGATGGAAGTGGCCTCTGACTTTGGAGGGGAGGGGAGGGGAGCGGGATTGATCTCAAACCGCTGGATATAGGAGTTGTGGGTTTTATCAACCGAAGCAGGAACACACTGAGGTTTTAGCATAAGTAAGATAAAGCATTCGCCTAAAGGCTGAGCACGGAAACGACTTGCATTGCGCCTTATCGCGCCCGTCCTTGTACTATGACTGTATTGTTTCACCCATTGCATTGATTTGTTTTACTAAACCCTCATACTTGTGCGCAGAGTGAATTTCTGTGTCGTTTGTGACGTTTATGGCAGGTATTTTTTTGGTACTTGTCAGTTTTTTGGGTACAATGAATGCAGCCACGTTTTGGGCAGTCTGAGCGATATTGGTGGTGTTTTTCTCGGTGTAGCAAACTTGTAGTAGCTGGGTAGTTTGGCGGGGTGAGTCACACCAATGGTGTGTGTGTGTGCGCACGCGTGCCAATGTGATTTTTTTTTTTTTCTTCAAGTGGGTATTTGAAGACTGGTTTAGAGTTTGATCTTAACCCCGGTGTTGGGTTGAGGTCTGTTCAAGTAGTGTTTAAAAAAAAAAAAAAAAAAGCCACATTGAAAGCCATCTGCCCCAAGTTGTGTTGTAAATTAACCTTTGGTGCTGTCATTCTGCGCATTTTTCAAAAAATGCATTTTTCTGAATTTGGGTTTGGCTTCTGTATCCATTGGATCTCTTGTATAGCTATACGCTTTTAGCAATCAACAGAAAGCGTTTGTTTATATATTTACACACACGTCAATTCTTAGTGACTTTTGTCAAAGGCAGATTTTTTAAGAGAGTCTTGTCTTCAACAAACGTTGATTGCCTGGGGCTTTTGAGTCAGATTAGACTGATTTAATATGTTTAATGATGAGTTTCTGTTCATTAAATTCAGCTTAATGGCTGCATATATTTCTCCTGACAGCAGGCCGCTGAGTGCAGCGTCTGGCTCCCCTGTGACCACTCTGGTTAGTTATAGGGTAGGTCAAAGGGCAGGAGCACCGGGTGGTGAAACTGCGTGTCGTGTTCACTAAAAAATATTTGCAGTCTCTGTTAGGGGCTGGGGGATGGGGGCAGCATACCACAAAGTAATTTGCAGTGTAATTCTTCAGCGGGTCGTGTCTTACCCCCCGGTCGCAAAGGATGGTGTTTTTGGCTGAAATGATAGATTTACCTGTCTGGTGAAGCTTTGAAGTGCTTCAGCGATGTTGTAACTACTTCTTTCTGTCAAGCGTCCTTTACGATGGGGGGGTGTTCGCTTGGAAGGCTGCGCTCCCCCTGCTGTACCTGTAGGACCGTATTGACGGCTGTGAATCTCAAAATCGCGCTCTGAGGAGCCTCTCTCCCAGACCAAGCCCCGGTGCGGTCGAGTTAGTCCTCCACGCACCGATTCCTCATCTCCGGGTGTCGTGTTGAGGAGCTGGGTGTGCGCTTTGGGTGTGTGTGTGTGTGTTTGTGTGTGTGTGATGGTAGTGAATTGCGTCTCCCCTTGCACACCATGACATAGGCCTGTCGTTCCTGACCTGTCCTCTCCCTATACAGTTGGTGGTCAGACTGACAGTTTCACTTTTGGACACTTTTCCACCGCACTAGGTATACTTTCAGTACAGTGATTGTCCGGAAGTCAGTGGAAAAGGATGAATAGTGAAGCTTCCAGTACCTAAAGTATCAAACCATCTAGGATACTTTTTGGTACTTCGGTACTTTGGGGTGAGACTTGCAAACACTTTCTCTGTTGATTTGGTCATGCAAATAGCCTAATTCAAAAACACAATACAAGCGCCATCTTGAAACAAGTTACGAACACAGAAAGCAACGAAAAATGCAGGGAAAAAAATAATAGTAATAATGAAGGATGTGTGGATAAATATAGATTCAAGCTTAAATTGCAAAATTAAATTTTAAGTGGTCGGAAGAACAGATACAAGATCAACTGTTGCAGAGTAATTTTGTTGTAATAAATATTGGGGTATTTATAAAGCAAAAAAAAAAAAAAAGTTCAACATGAATTTCTTGCAAACCTGTTTAGGAAAAAAAACATACTAGATACTAGTCATTAAAGTTGCAAAACTTACTAAGTTTTTTTTTTTTTACTCTTTGACAGAGTAAAAATGTTTTAGCAAAACTTAAGCTCTCTGCACTATTAAATCAGTACCGAACTGAAGGTAAGAAAAGGCCTGATCTTCATCTAGCTGATTAGCGATCTAAGAATCGCACATGTATAACACGAGATGTAGGTGTCAATATTGCACGTCCAGCCCTACACACTACGGCCATTTTTCAAACTCAGTACAAAGTACCCTGCCTCGTGTTGAGATGTCATTCACCAGTTTCTACATCAGTGGAAAACCAAGACCTTGAAGTACCATACTTTGGTTTGTACCAAAAGTACAGTACCTGTCGCAGTAGAAACAGGGCCCTTTCTTTATGAGCTCAACTTGCAATTGGCTACTTTAACATGTCATTTTACACTTCTTTCAAATGCCACCATATTCCTCCCTGCTCACAATGGCCATGCTGATGAACAGCGTCCTCCACAATTATTGGCACCCCTTGTAAAGATTTGTAGAAAGGTTTAGAAAAAAATCTACCTTTTGAGTGAAGTAGTTTTATCTCACACTGAAAAATGAGAAAAATCTGACCTTTCTTTGAAATAAATTTTATGCAAATAAAAACAAATCCTTCATCAAGAAATAATTATTTTTATCAAAAACACATGTGCCACAATTGTTGGCACCCCTGCATTTAATGCTTTGTACAACCTCCCTTTGCCAGTATAACAGCACTGAATCTTCTCCTATGACATTTTATAAGGTTAGATAAATACCAAACAGGGCATCTGAGATCATTCTTCTTTACAGAATCTCTTCAGATCATCCAGGGTTCTAGGCCCTCACTTGTGCACTCTCCCCTTCAGCTCAGCCCACAGGTTTTCAGTGGGGTTCAGGTCAGGGGACTCAGATGGCCATGGCAGAAGCTTGATTCTGCAGTCAGCTAGCCATGTTTATGCTGATTTGGACATCTTCTTAGGATCACTGTCCTGGTGGAAGATCCAATGACGGCCCAGTTTCACTTTCCTGGCGCAGGTAGTAAAAATTGGCTAAAAAATGTCCTGGTATTTCATGGAATCCATAGTGCCATGTACCCTAACGAGGTTTCCAGGGCCTTTGGAGGAAAAACAGCCCCACAACATCACAGGACCTCCACCATATTTTACAGATGTAAAATGACGTTTATTTCATTATATCCATCCTTCTTTTTACACCAAACCCACCTTGAATGTTTATTACCAAAAAGCTCCATTTTTGTTTCATCAGACCATTGAATTTTGGTTCCAGTCAAAGTTGCTGTAGTCTTTTGTAAACTCCAGGTGTTTACATGTGTGGTTAACTGACAAAAAAAAGCTTTTTCTGGTATACCATCCATATAATCCGTTAGCATGAAGTCTGATGGTTTTTTCTGAGACATGGTAACCCCAAGATTTTACTTTGTCTTGTAATTCACCACCAGTGATCCTTGGGGATTTTTTTTGCCTCTTACAGTCCTCCTCACTGTATGAGGAAGAGAAATAAACTTGGGTCCTCCTCCAGGCAGGTTTATAACAGTTCCAGTTGATGTCCACTTTTATTATTTCCCCTACAGTACAAATGGGCATTTTCAGGCGAGTTTTTGATACCCATTCCCTGACTTATGAAGGTCAACACACCTCTCCCTCATTTGGTCTGTGTTCTCTTATCTTTCCCATGTTGATGGATGACTAAGGGAATTTGGCCTCTGTGTCTCCTCATGTTTGTACCCCAGTTAATCAGGAAGTCATAGATTACAGCTTGAAGGTTCCTTTTCACTCCAATCAACTCAAAGATGTACAATTTACAGGGGAAACATGCTTCAGTTACATTGTGTTTACTATAATTTCCAGGGGTGCCAATAATCGTGGCACATGTGTTTTTGTTAAAAATACTAATTTCTTGATGAAGGATTTGTTTTTCTTTGAATAAATTTATTTCGAAGAAAGGTTGGATTTTTCTAATTTTTTCAGTGTGAGATGATGCTACAGCACTGAAAGGTAGATTTTTTTTCTCTAACCCTTTTTACAAATCTTTACAAAGGGTGCCAATGATTGCGGAGGGTGCCGTAAATACTAACTACAGATGAGTACATCTACTGCTTTTCTGAGGGGGAGCAGTGACCTCATTAGCAAGACTTGTGTCCAGCACGACTGTTTTATTGACTGCTGCAACTCCCCTGCTCAGAGATCGATTTCAGCTTCGCTTGAGTGCACTGTTTTGAAGTGGTTCCCAAACGGTTTCTGGCTGGATCAACGGAACATCTGGTTATTTTCCAGATGTGGATTTTGTGCCTCCTGGGTGACACAGGCTTTGGGTCAGGGTCAGTTCTTCATGCTCATGATTAAATGCAGCAGGCCAATGGGTGAATGACCCCCATCATAGGTGAGAGTGTGAAGTGGGAAAAGGTTGAACACGCAGTTTCATTAGAGTTGGATACAATCATAGCAAAGGTCTGACGATAATGACGGTAATTATAGTCATCTGACTACTATTTATTATTATTATTCACCTTTTATCTGTATTAGATAAGTGGTTATGGAATAATGCTTGTTTTATTAAGCCAGTGTTGCCCAATCTGGTCCTGGGGACCCACAGACAGTCCTACTTTTTGGTCCCTCCCAGCTCTCTGGTAGGGAGGTAGGGGGGAGCAAAAACATGGACCGGGTTTGAGTTCCGAGGACTGGATTGGGAAGCACTGTTATAAGCAAACATCCAGCACAGGGTCACACTGAGCTCGGGGCCCATTACTTGTAGGACAGACACAAACAATTGCACTATAGTGGGAAATGTAGTAAAGTCCCCCCCCCCCCAACCCTGGAGGTATGAGAACAGTGATTATGTCACCTAGTCACTATAATAATTATCCATTTATCCTCTAAATACTTTTGTTTCTTAGGGCCGATTTTTGTTAGTTTTTTGTTTGTTTGGCTTATGATATTAAATCAGAAGTGTTCACTGACTGCCCAGTCCTCATGTGGATCAAATCTCAACCCCCCTTCCTTGCTCAGTAACTGAGTTCCACAGAAATTATGAGCAGTCTCATGCTACAGTGCTCTTGTATGTCCCTGACCCCGCCCTCCTGGTGTTGCTGGGGCTCTGGGTTCCTGTGGTTTCTGCTATCTGGGCCTCTTGGTTGGGATGTTGCGACAGCGGTGGGTTCAGTGGCAGGGCGATCTCTGCTCAGGCTTCCTGTCTGACCCCTACGCAAGTGGGGGGGGGGGGATAAGCCGGGAGCATAGGGGCAAAACTCAGCTCTGCGGTGGGCCTGACTCAGCACGGGGCAAACTCTGTCGCAGCCTGGGGCCTACCTCGTCCTCTCTTGCCCTTCCGCTGCCTGCATCCACAGTGGGGCACAATGCCGTCGCCCCATTTGACCCTTGCTGTTCATTTATGGATCTGAAGCCGTTGGGTGACACTCTCTGGTTTCCCTGGTGAATGTCAACGTTTACCTTTTGTCACGGCCAACGGGACGGTGGTAAATGCGCGCTTTCCCTGCAGCGCTGGCATTGGTGACGCGGCGGGTCACAGTGTGCGATATGCAGAGAGCCACCGCCTCTGCCGGGGTACTCCTTACCACAAGAACACGGTTTTTAATAAAGGGATCGAGTTATATTGGAGTTCTTATCCTTTTTTCTGTTGCTGATCCCGGATCTGGTTGGTTGGGGGGGGGCTGCTCAGGGCTTGGGTACGCCTTGCACTTGGACCACGCGCTATCACATCGCAATTATATGCCGCATGCGCAGTAATCACCAGGGCTTTCTGTGACAGGCGTAATGCCCTGTCTGGACACTGGCTTTTCAGCACCATATGGACGTTTATTAAGAACCACGATATGATAAACAGATTTGTAGTATCCCTAAGATTTCAATGACAGGTGTATTATGACACCCAAAGTTAGCAATCTGTATAGATAAGATGTCATTATGTTTAATAAATGTGTCTGACTTTAAACTGCAGAAAGCACCACCACACTGCACACATCTTCCTACCTTGTTTACTCACAATATCTCCTCTTTCAAAAGATGTGGCTGCTCATCTGTCCCTTTCCTCACCGCCGCTTATCGCTGCCATGATTTACCCACACGGTCGCATGTGGCGTGCTCCGCCACCTGAATTTAATAAACATAAATATGTCATGATAAGATATCGTGCAACCTCACCCTGGACCGAAGGCCGGTCCACCTCGGGGCACATACACTCACAGACTGGGCAATTTCAAGATACCAGTTTGCCCGACTGCCCATAGACTGTGGGAGGAAACTAAAGTATCTAACAGCGATGCGTCAAAGAGACAACGGACCCTCATGAAAAACGCAAATATAAATATTTCACCGAATATCCATATCTGTACTCTTCTTGAATAGTGTCATTTGATAGAAGTCACCTCTGCAGAGCACTTTACAGCCTGGTCTATACTACTTAATGTCTCAGACCACATACAGTATGTTATTAATACCTGGCGTCACCGAGGCCTAACGGCGTGTTAATGGGTCCTGTGGGCTTGTCTGCCCACCTCCTAATGCCCAGCGGAGTAGCGCGTGACGAGCGCCGGAGGGGTGTACGGAACCTTTTGGTGATAAACACAGGGTTTCCGCGCATCCTCAAGACATAAATCCAACAATCTGCTTTTTAAGCCGTAAGATTTCAGAAATACAATTTTGACAGGTCTTAGAAATTGGTTAGATTATGAAGTCAACGTTACTTATATAAAGTTGCATTAAGTCTCGCTTTGCATTGATCACGCTTTAACAAAACTACAAAAAGAAGCCATCATGGAACCAAAAACCAAAACTCGCTAACCATTAACTGCAAGGCGTGTAGCCTGAGTGGAATCTTATTGGAGCACATCCCAATGTGGCATGAGGGCTAACATGACTCTGTCATCAAAAAAAATAAGCTAAACGTTCATGTAATTCACTTTGGAAGTTTTTCTGGTCCTTTGATTTTCTTTTATATCCTTCATACTTTATTGCCAGTATGGACCTGAAATAGGGCTTAAATTGCAAACATAATGATCTTAAAAAGGTCTTAAAAAGTCTTAAATTTAACTTGTTGAAACCTGCAGAAACCCTGAAACAGCCATTAGTTTTATAATCTCATTCACTGGTTGTTCGCCGTGTTTCAGCCTGGCCATTGTTCGCTCTCAATAAAGGCATCTGGTGTTTTACCCTCTTTCTGGTGTCTGTTTGATCACGAGTCAGCATTGGCGCATTTCACCCACTCTGTGTAGCCAATCAGGGCATGGAATGGTCTGTGAAAGGGCTCGGATATAGCGCCTTTCGCCATCGCTGTGCCTTAAAGGGCCTCATGCTGTCTGCCGTATTATCTGCACACTAACTGCTGGGGCTGGAGGAAGAAGCACTGGTATTTTGGAGAAGACCAGAGACCTGGATATTGTAAGCACCTCTCAGCGCGCACACACACGCACGCACACACACACACACACATTCCACCCCTGAGTATTTCAGAAATGGTCCAAAAGTCACCAGGCAAAGCTAATGAGACCGGCGTGTTTGTATATAGTTACAGTGAAATCTTGCTGATGGTTCCATTCCATGAAGGATTGTTTTACTCCGCTGCATGATCTGAAGCTGAAAGACGGTTTACTCTCCTATGAGCGAATACGTCTCTTTCTGAGACTGGAGGGCCTGGGCGGGCTGTGAAATCGGCCCCTGGGATTTGTTTCGTTCCTCACATGCCAGGTGCTGCGGGGCGAGATCTGAGCTGTGGGGATCGAGGGGTGGGCCGCAAGCAATGCCGTAAGGACAGAGGCTTTTGCTCATTGGGGAGAGGGTGCGACTGAGACCTGTGTGTTGTCATGAATTAAGATCACTTTCCATATGAATTGGATGTTTTTGAAACCCTAACCCTATATGGAGTGTTCAGTTTGCATTTCTGCATGGTGTGTGTGTGTGTGTGTGTGTGCGCTTGCTCACCTGACTGTGTTTTCACAGTGATAAGTGACGTTGCCGGAGTCGGTAATAACAGTTGTTGCAGGAAGTCTATCAGAAGAAAAGAGCTTCCAGACGAGATTATGGCTCAATTATAGGTGTGTTCCAGAAGGCCCTACTGAAAAATGGTTTCCATGACATGAAAGCTAAACAAGCAAGATCCCCCCCCTTTGCATTCCGTTTATTTTAATTGCGTCTTAGCATATCCTGAGCCGCCTCTCAGCGATTGTGAAAGCAAGGCTCTACGCTAGTCTGATTTTAGACTGGAGAGATGTGATCTGTTTTGGATGAGCAGACCTGTCTTCTTCCTCCAAGCATCCGTTTTACCTTTTACCTTTCTATTTTTAATTTAACGTGACAGAAATATGGCAGTTTTCTTCAATAAATAAAAAAAGCAAACAAAATGAACTTTATAGGCTTCACTTTGTATTTTAATTACCACCCTGTTCATCTGGTTTACCTTGGCATCGCACCAGCCCGGCCTGTCGCATCTGCTATAAAGTTATTTGTGCCCATTATGACGTTGGGGCCTTATCGCCGCGCGTTCTATCTTTGTGTGCATCGCCATGGTAACTCCTTTGCGGTTATTTGGGGCGTGGCGGTCTGCCGTACGACACAACACTGGGTCTGCAGCGAAGCGTCGCGGAAAAACTTGCAGATTACCGCAGTCCATCCGCGCCTGCGTTTCCCGTCTATTTCCTGTTTGTGGCGGCCCCACCCCTAAGGAGATTTACGGCTCGAGTGGCCCCGCCCTGGCCTCACTCAGACCTGTGGCCCTTTCTCACCTGTCCATCCTGACACCATCCGGAATAATTATAATGAATCACTGTTGTCTTTTGGCCCCAGGACAGATGGCCTTCTTCAGGGCCCTGTGCCCCCACACCAGCCACCAGTTTCACCCAGACAGCCCCGCCCACTAAGCCGTGACAGACCCTCATGGTCAAGGAATGCGGCTCGTTTAGGAAAGTGTTCCAATTGGCACGCCACGGCACCATGAGGTGTGACAACTGTACACTCCTGTATACTCCAGAGGATCACAGACATCTGTCTAATTTGTCCTATCGCTTTAAATGTATTATTTTTTTTTTTATTATATTCTAACGAGGTAACACTTCTACATATGCACACCTGTACCCCCAAGACTAAGTCATGGTTGATTTAGAGACAGTTTTTCGTACCCAACAAGCTGTGACAACCCCCCCCCCCCCCACCCCCAGTAGCTGAGCGAGGTGAGTTTCTCGTCCAGGACACAAACTGAACACAAACTTGTGGCCCGGAGCTTCAGCTTGGACCTTTGTGGCAGCACCATAAATCGGTGTGGCTTCACCGTTGGGTCAAACGCTATTGCACACGCTCAGTTTGGTCTCCGACCGCATAGGAGTGACAGAAGCGGCTGAATGAAATCCTGGGGGGTGTGGAGGCAATGGCCAGCTCTGTTTAAGTGTCAACACTTATGTTCAGCTTTGTTGGGGTTGAACCTCAGACACACCCATCACCTATGTGGGTGTATGTGTTTTTTTCGGGGGGGGGGGGGTGACCTATGTTGAACTACTCTGAACTGAAATGATCCTTTATTTGCATGAGTTAAAGTATATTGGAATGCTTCTCTTCATCTACCCCATCTTGCTCTCCTTGGGGGTCACAGCGCAGGGTCAGCCAGTGTACATCGCCCCTGGAGCTGGGGGATAAGGGCCTCACTCCAGGGCCCACAGACGTGTGACTGTTCTGCCGAGGCTCAAACCAGCAATCTGCCGATCGCAGGCCCAGAGGCTTAGCCCGACCCGCTGAGCCACACAGCGTCTGGCTCCGCCCATCGGTGAGCGCCACTTAACCTTTGGTACCTCGTGATCACATGCTTCTGCATCCTGAATATATTGCAGTGGCTTTTGTTAAAGAGGGGAATAAACCAGACCGGTGATCCAGACGGAGAAGTTCTGGCAGTCTGCAGGCTTCCCCACAGCTCGGTCCGGGTTCGTAACGGCTCCCTGACGACTGCATTTCGCTCTGCTGAAATCAGGTCAGGCATGACGCGTGGGTGTCTTTGTAAAGTCAGCGCCTCGCGGGTGTTATATACCGCAGCAGCAGCTGAGTCTCTCAGGTCTGATCATCCGCAGGTCCTTCCCATTTTGGCACGTGGGGGCGGGACTTTCTGCAGCTTCTAGCCAATGATCCTGTCTCGGTGAGCTGGATGAGGAGGGAGTATCCTGCAGTCATGTTGCTACCTTTAGCTGTGCCCCGAGGCTTGGCTCTGTCACGACACAACCAGCCCCAGCTGGAATGGTCCAATTGTTCATCCTGACATGGAGGCGGTCCCCCCCAGGCAGGTTCATGATAGTGCGATCCACTTCAGATGTTGCCGTTTAGTTGTGAAGAGGGCCCAGTATTTCTCGGCGGGCGCGTGAATTGCTGGGCTGCGCTTGCGCTTAGCGCCAGCCTCCATTAAGCCTGGGAGGATCAGCGGCTGCATGAAGCTGGAAAGCACAAAGGGTTTTAGCTACGGTGTAACAGAAACCATGCGGGGAGATCTGCCAGACGTGGTTATCAGCACTGGAGGCATCTTAAGCTTTTAATTTCCCCCAGTGACTCTGCACCGATAAGCGTTTGGAGCAGTGTTTCCCAACCGGCCCTCAGAGACTTACAGACATTTTTGCTTCCTCCTAGTTCCCTGCCAGACGGTCCACATTTTTGCTCCTTACTGAGAACTGTAAGGAATTAAAAACGTGACCTTACTGCAGGACCCCAAGGACTGGATTTGGAAACACTGGTTTGGAGAATGGATGGGCACTTTCATAGCAAGCGAGATCTACTGTAATTGTGACATGAGTCAGTAGTGAGTGTGGTACCGTTTCCTGAACACAGAACTCTCTTCACCTCCAGCTGCCATGGAGGTATGAGCAGAACCAGGAAGGAAACTGATACCTAATGGGCAGTGATTTTTCTGCTCAGTCCATAATAATTTTATTTTTCATGGAATTCCAGTACAAATTGGAACGCCATTTTCTAGTGATGTCAGAGGGTGAAAATAGCTGAAACCTTTTTCTTGCATCTAATTAATACAAGTTCATTACCCATTATAAAATGTACAGATGTTTGACAAAACTTGTTGTATAAAATATCTAATTATTTTTATATTTCTCTTACTGCTACCTGTGTTTACTACTGTTATGCTACAGTACCAGTTGAAAATCTGGACACACCTGTTTTTAATGCATTTGTTTAAGGTTATTCATCTTATTGTAAATGGCCATGAGGTCAGGGGTTGAAAGATTAGGTTCAGAAAGTAAAAATCCAGACCCAGATTTTGTTTCAACCAACCAGCTGAGTACTCTGTGAATGTAAGTCTATACACTCAACTGGCTGGTTGAAACAAAATCTTGGTGTGGATTTGTGCTTTTTGAACCTAAACGTTTCACCTGTGCTTGAGGCAATGAAGTAATACATAACAAATATCGCTATAACCCAGAGAAGTATTCAACAAAATTTCTCAAATTTTAGACTCTTCAAAATAACCTTGAGGTGCGCTTAGGTCATTATCTTGTTTAAAATTAAATGATTTCCAGTAGGTGTGTCCAGACGTTTGTCTGGTACTGTCCTACTGCGTGCTCCTCTTGACTGTAGCGTGTTCCTAGAGCATTCCTTGTACCTGTAGTCCTTGTATCTAAAATGCATTCCTAGTGTATTTCCTGTGCCTTCAGTGCATTCCTATTGCATTCTTTGTGCTGTAGTGCATCCTTAGTGTGTTCCTAGTGCCTGTGTGTGTTGTTCAGTCTTGCCAGAGTGAACAATGCTCACGTTCACATTCATCCATTGCCAACTGATTTGTTCAGTTCGTCGCTGACCAAAAATATGGGCACGTTCAATGAATGCCGCTCATTTAGTGTGTTCAGGCATAACATTGATGGCAGTTCTGTGCTTGGTTACAGTTACAGGTGGCTGAAGCGTAGACTCTCCCAGCGCCTTTTCTGATGATGTCATCATCCGCTGTATCCGTTGATAAATGAGCTGGAGGCACATATTACCTTTCTCTGAACCTCAGCGCACTTCTCAGAGAGTGAATAATCTCATTTTGAAATTGAATGACTCGCAAAACCACTAGTCTTTATTTAGTTCAAACCACAACTGCTTTTTTCAGCCCCTGGTTGTGTTTGTTGAGCCAGGCTCTTCGTCTTTAGGCAGAACTCCTACCGGTAGTGTCCCTCACAGAGGATGAGTCTCGTCTAGACTTTGATATTATAGGTAAAGCACACGCTGTCATGGGATTTCACCTCAGGGAAGCTGCATTATGGTTTTAACATCTATCCTGATGCTTTAGATGACGTGGGGTGCTATGCACTTCTCACACTTCACTCCTCAGTCATGCCGTAGCAAGAGAGGCAAGTGACACTTATGCCGCTTATTTGCTTGCCTGTTGGTGTGTGTCTGTGTGTGTGAGAGTGGAACCAGTTTTACCAGTCAAGGCGTATCCTAGTGCCTGTTACACAGCTCTGTAACTTGCCTTTGCCACGAGGGAGTCCAGCCACAGGAGCGATGAATCAAAGATTGCTATTGTCTTTTTGCCTTGCCCCAGCTGTATTACCAAGAATTTATGACACAGCTGCAGGAACCATGATTTTACCACTTCACCTTCCGCTCCACTCAGCAGAGGAACAGATAAAGGGTTAAATCTGGGATAATTTAATCTGCTATTAACAGGGAAGAGGCGTGTGCCTTGGCACTATAAGTCAGGTGACCAGCCAGGTGTTTTTTTTTTATTTTTTTTAATTTTATTTATTTATTCTGTCTCCCTACAAGACTAGATAATTACCATGTGGCGTAGGAGTTTGTCATGGAGCGTAATCACTGGCCATGCTTCGCCTAGAGGGTTTAAATCAGCTGGTTTTGCACATATGTGTTTAGGGGTAGACACTCGTGCTGGTATCTGCTGATTCCAAACAACTTTTCTGGAGCCCTGACGGCTACTCCCAGACACACTCTGTGTCCCCTTTAGTTTCAATATTTAGCAGACAACTACCAAAATATGAAGGTGTTGATTTTACTTGTTTTGTTATAATTTTCTAAGCACTATTACTGCACTGTCAATTTTTAGGAATTTTCCCTCGCTTTGTACTCAGGTACTCTTTTCTTTACTGTGTATTTTCCACTGCAGCCTGTTTTAAGTGTACGTTCTTCGTCTGACTATTCCTAAATGGCCGTATTTCTGTTTTCATTGTTTTCACTTCAGATCAGATGAGTTCCCTGTCGCACAAAAGAGTTTGGTTTCTCATTCATCGTTTGTCACCTTGCTGCTGACCTTAAACCATGTCTGTGTCCCCAGACTTGACTAAGACGTCGGCCCTTCAGCTTGCCAATGACCGGCGCACACATCGTCTCCACTCTGAGCGGAGCAAGTGTGTTTTTTTTTTTCCTCGAAATAGGGGAAAAATTGCTTAAGACAAAACCCGCCCCACTCTGCGTTGGTTGTGGATGCCAAATGAAATTCCTTCAGTTCTGTTTGTGCTTGTCTTTCTCTACATCTTGCTCAAGTGGCTCCTTGTCTGCTTATGATGAGAATGTGTGCGACTGAGACTGAAGATGCATTCCTATAGATAAACGGCAGTCATCTAGGGGTCGGGATTAAAGGTTATGGCGATTAGGTGTTTTAAGATGAGGTTTTAGTAGCTGGAGCAATTTGTGTAAATGGGAATTTGTTTGCGAAACGAAAGCAAGTATTTGCATTTTTTTATATGAATGTCCGGAGGTTGCGCGAACGACACTTTTCACCCTAGTGAGACAATCCTCTACCCAGAAACATGTTTGTGGGGTAATGAACGGCTTTGACGTTCTGTCAAGTGTTTGTTGAGTTAATAGCTATGCAGGGAGTCTCCGGGCAGTGGCCAGGGTGGGGGAGGGGGTCGTCACAGATCATGCAACATAACTGACATATTTCGCTGCAGGCGTTTTCCTGCAAAACAGGTTTTGAATGTTCTCAAAGATGATACTGCGGTCATGTGATACTCTAGTACAATATACTGTGGATTTAATCTAATGATGCAACAGTCCAGGCAGAACGGAGATGAGGGCATGAAATATGCAACAATCCTTGGATGGTAGATTCTGGTAGTATTTTTTTTTTAGGTTGGTGGTATGCAAACCATTTTGAAACTGGACTCTCAGACTTTAAACCTTTTTCAATCCATCTTTGAACTTCTTATAGGGCACAAGTAAGGGGAAGCCAGTCCACTATGGGGGAGATACACCGTACGGACAATTTACAGACATCAAATAGGAAATCCACAGAGCAGGAGGACCCTACAAACTCCACATACAAAATTTCTGCTCTAATGCTGCTCAGCAGATAAATCAAACATTTTAATCTGTTGATTTATTCAATGTATTAACAATCAGCAGGGCCATTGATTTTAGGATAAGCTGTCTTTTCAGGCTGTGAATAAATCATCATCAACAGCTGACTAATTTGTAGCCTACAGTAGGATCTTGCCTCTCTGTATGACATGGGTGTGTGTCTGGATGTCTTTTGTTCTCCTGATTATGACGGTTCTCTGCAATGATGACATAGAGCAAAAAGGCATTTCTCATGACTTAATCTGCTTAAAATACAAATAAATAAATAAGGTGCCAGCACTTTTCGTTCATCGTGTGGATTTGTGTGGGTTCTCATGCATGCATGGGGGGTGGGGAGTTTTGGCCTGCCCCAGTAAAGGATATGCCCTGGTTGTGAATTAAATTGCCAATATCCCTGCCCCCCCCCCCCCCCCACCCGGCCTCTCACGGGGGCCTTGGGCTGCGTCTTTACTGGCTGCCTCTTGGTGTGAATTACAAGTTGTGGGGGTGGGCGACTGGAGAAGCCTCCGGACTAGGAGAAGCCGCTTCGTCGTCAAGCGCTCTGTAAATCTTCAAGTGGCTGTTTAATCCTCCCAGTGGAACCATAATTCAGGCAAGGATTAGCGCCCCTTTGAGGGGAGAATGTGGGCGGCTGTTAATACAGGTTTTGCTAACACCGGTTGTCCTACTGGGGGCGCCGTGTAGGTTCCTGATGTGCGTGTGACCCTGACGTGTGTGTCATGATCGCATCCACATGGAATGCAGCTCAACCCTACCAATAATTCCCTGGTAATATCCTGAAATGCTTCCTGGCCGAGGTTTGGAAATTTGACAGGTTTCTGCATTCGGTGAATGGGGATGGGGGGGGGCGTGGGGGGTGTGTGTGGTGATAAACCCAGAAGCTTTATAGAACTCAGGAAAGAGCAGAAACCCTCCTGCCAGAGTGGCACATCGGGGAACGGGGCACTGTGGTGGAAATGTAATCACTTGGTAGTGTGCGTTTTGATTGCGACGGTGATTGCACACGTTCTCAGTCGTCGCCATGAATAGGTCATGAAAAGCACAGGCTGGAGAGGGTGTTACCAGCCATTCCTCTAGCTGCGATACAAAAAAATGCACAACAACTTGCTCCTTTGACTAATGCAGCACTAAGATGTTGCTGTAGTTATGATTATAAGCCTTTGTAAAGTTCAATTGCGTAATGTTCACGCACGTTTGTAATGTTCACGTGTGTTTAATGTTTGTAGTGTTTATGGGTATTTTTAATGTTCACCCGCATTCGGTAATGTTCACAAGCGTTTATAATGTTCTTGCGCGTTGGTAATGTTCATGCATGTTCATAAACAGTACACATAGTGTACAGCTACCAGCTGACCTGCTCATCTTCCTCACACCCAGATGAGCGTGAGGCCGTTCAAAAGAAGACTTTCACCAAGTGGGTCAACTCCCACCTGTCCCGTGTCACGTGCCGCATCGGCGACCTCTACACCGACCTCCGTGATGGCCGCATGCTCATCCGCCTGCTGGAGGTGCTGTCCAATGAGCAGCTGGTCAGTATCTCTCTGACTCTTATCTGATGCTCAGTGTTTCTCCATTTGTTCCATTTGTTTGTTACATTTGTTCTCTTACTCTCGCTTTCTCGTATCTTTTTCAATGTCATGTGATCAGTGTCTACATATTTTTAAGCACAAGCGATGGAACAGGCGTCACTTTTGCTGTTTTGATCATTGTGTTTTAACCCAAGAATAAGGGAAACATGCCTGGTTTGTCTTTTTGGCCGTAGATCTGCAGACTATGTGATGATGTTCGAAAAAATTAGTGTGTAAACTGAGTGCCAAAACTGTCAAGGTCTCAAGTCACCCTCTTTCCGCTTCCCTGTGGTCCTCAGCCCCGGCCCACCAAGGGCCGCATGCGCATCCACTGCCTGGAGAACGTGGACAAGGCACTGCAGTTCCTCAAGGAGCAGAAGGTCCACCTGGAGAACATGGGCTCCCACGACATCGTCGACGGCAACCACCGGCTCACGCTGGGCCTCATCTGGACCATCATCCTCCGCTTCCAGGTAGCTGGCCATTTCCATTATCAACAAGTAAACAAATCCTACTTTCTGCTTATTTCAATTCTGAAAAGAATGGGAGCTACATTCATTTAGCTTATCTGCCATTTTCATCCATGGCAATTTGTAGTTCATAGACATTTCTGCATGTGGGTGTCTGAAGAGAGCAATCAAACTTACTTTTTTCTCAAATCAGCAAACACACCCAGCCACAAGCTGACCCAAAGACATCTTTTTCAAGGCATGTAATATGTTCATATTGCCCATCTGGTACTTTTTAATAGCGATTTTAAAGCTCCAAATAATTGTTTTCAGATCCAGGACATTAGTGTGGAGACCGAGGACAATAAGGAGAAGAAATCAGCCAAAGATGCTCTTCTGCTGTGGTGTCAGATGAAAACTGCAGGGTATGAAAGTGGAGATCTTTTTTCCATCTATCCAACATCAGTAATCACTTCTAGTAGGGTCATCAGATCCTGGAACCTATCCCAGAATTCACAGGGCACAAGGCTGGGGACACTCAGAATGGGATGCCAGTCTATCCCAGGACACACACACACTCACACACAGTCACACACTGAAATGCAGAGATGCCAGTTTTCCTATCTGCATGTTTTTGGACTGCGGGAGGAAGCCCGCATGCCACAGGGAACAAGAATGCAAGCTCTGTACTGTGCTAGAAGTTTTTCTTGTTTGCATTTTAATGTGCATAACATAGCAATTCATCTTGAAATGGCAACATACACTAGGATCGTGCATCATCCTGGACTGGCTGGACTAGATGTT
>JAABNX020000002.1:2007150-2022090 GCA_015163995.2 Mormyrus lacerda | reverse complement strand
TTAACTTTTCATTACATATTTGTGAATCTTTTTGTTCAAATGATTTAGTCTTGATTATTTTCAAGAGCAAAACTCATCTTTTCAAACTAAATGTGTTTTGTGTGACAGTCATTCAGGCTAATCCAGGTCCCCAGTCCTGTGATATTATTCTTATTCATTTAAATTTTTATAAAGTTCGAGGGTTTTATTCACAACGAGATCCCCTTGCTTGCAGGTACCCCAATGTCAACATCCATAACTTCACTACCAGCTGGAGAGATGGCCTGGCTTTCAACGCCATTGTGCACAAACACAGGTGACCCAGCCGCCTCCTCTTTACTTTACCAAGGTTAAATTCCTTTATATGGTCATAGTTACAGGAATACAGGTTTATGGTTTCATATTTCTCCCACTGTTGCCAGAAAGGGCCTTTTTGCCAGGTTCAGGTTTGGCCACCAGCATTCTGAGATGATGTAACAGAAATCGATCTGTGTGTGGTGTAGATTAGCATTTGCGAGTGTCTTACCTCATCCAGGTTCCAGCTGGTGTAGCTGCAATCACTCGGCCTCTGAGTCTGCCCCCATGCGTAACACCTGTCTGGCTGCCGAATGACCTGTATGGGGAGAGACCTAAAAAATTAAAGACACCAAGACATAATGTGAGGAAAGAAGTATTGGCCAGACTCCCCCTGCTGGTTACTGATATAATTGCAGCTTTGTATTTCAGAATCCAAATCAGAAGACTATTATTATTCCAAAGTAAATTGTTTGTTAGGCTGCACATTAGACGACCACACAAGAAGATAAAAAATAAACAGTACACAGAACCACATAAAACAATCTCTGTATGAGAATAAATAAGTATGACATCAAGAGGTGATAAATAAATAGGCGGGTGATTATAGTGAGAAGTATGGTAAGTACTGCACTTGAAAGATATGTGTGCAGGGTCACGTGGTTGAAATCCCCTTGATATCAAAATAAAGGCATCAGGTTGTCTTGTCTGGAGTTTTGCGACAGTTATGTGAATGACATCACACGCCATCACCGCTTTTTTGAGTCCTTGATTCCTCTTGGCATGCACAGCACATTGATAAATGAAAAATAAATGATGTTCCTTTTTAAAAGTGCAACATAAATACAGTTGAATAGAATTGAACTGGATGTCTAAGATTGGAGGAGCTGTAGAATACAAAGGTTTGCATTAAAGAGACCGTGCTTGTTCACCCCCCAGGCCTGACCTGATAGAGTTCGACACACTGAAGAAGTCGAATGCACACCACAACCTGCAGAATGCGTTCAACATGGCGGACAAGGAGCTGGGCTTGACTAAACTGCTGGATCCCGAGGGTCAGTCTGGCTTCCTACCTCTGACCCAAACACACACACACACACACACACACACACACTGCATATTCATGTCTTTATGGGGACTCTCCGTTCATACGGACATAACCCTCATCCCAGCTTTAACCACCTTAACCCTACCCAGCCCTACTCCTTAAACATAAGTAACCAAACAAAATACAACATTTTTGCCTATTTTAGTTTATTGATTGCATTCAAGGCTTTTATAAAATTTATTTATAAAGTTTTTATATATTTATAAAGTTATTCTTGTGGCGACTAAAAAAATGTCCCCAGAAGGTAAAAAGTTTTATCACATTGTGGGGAAATCTGGTTACTCTCCCTCTCTCTCTTTCTTTCTTTCTTTCTTTCTCTCTCACAGACACACACTCCCATTCTCTCTCTAGCTGCCTTTGGTCTTTGTCAGCTCAAAGTATATTCATTTATCATAACAAGTTATGATTTAAGACTTAAATTGCCATAATGAATATTAACACTAATAAATCATACGGATTATGCAATTACTATAATGTTTGTCAGTATTACCATTTGAAGTACTAATACTTCCAGCACTTTTCCTGTAGATGATTCATCGCAGACAGTGAGCTTATGTATAGCAGTAACCAACCAACCCCCCCCCCCGCGCCCCCGAATGAGGATGAAGTGTAGGGTCTCTATGACATTTCTTAGTGCCAAATCTTGTAAATATCCCTCGGAGTCGGAATGGACCAAGGGAAGCACAATCCTGTACCAGGCTGCATCTGTGTTTCGGAGTGCAGTTGGTTTTCCCCATATAGTTTGCAAAAGCACAAGACAGGAGCATGTCTTAAGTAAAAGTCCTTCATTCACAGACGTCAACGTGGACCAGCCAGATGAGAAGTCCATCATCACTTATGTGGCCACTTATTACCACTACTTCTCCAAGATGAAGGCCTTGGCGGTGGAGGGCAAGAGGATTGGCAAGGTGAGCCTTTTCATTCTCTGCTCTTGGGGGGTATTGAAAGCCTTAGAGTTCAAGTCAATCGCATTATTAATTGCATTGTACCAACAGCCTGCTTTATTCCGCCTGTGTTCCACTTATATGTGTGTATGAGAATATGGGTTTTTGAGGGTCAGTACATTGGTTAATGTGCCTCCCAGGTGCTGGACTACGCCATCGAGGCCGACCAGCTGGTGGAGAAATACGAGACTTTGGCATCAGAGCTGCTGCAGTGGATCGAGCAGACCATCCACACCCTGAATGACCGGAAACTGGCCAACTCTCTGACCGGTGTGCAGAACCAGCTGCAAGCCTTCAACACCTATCGCACTGTGGAGAAGCCTCCCAAGTAAGTGCAGCTGCAAAAAAACTCACATTTGCTGAAAAAAATATGCATGGGGGGATGTGGAGTTTTTGATCATTTCACTCATTAAGTGTCTGGATCTCAGCTGAGATCTGCAGAAGATCTGCATAAGATCTTTATGATGGACCTGTGTGACAGGTTTACAGAGAAGGGAAACCTGGAGGTCCTGCTTTTCACCATCCAGAGCAAGATGAGAGCCAACAACCAAAAGGTCTACATGCCAAAGGAGGGCAAACTCATCTCCGACATCAACAAGGTATCAGCAGTTATGGTGACCTACAGTACAATGTGGTTGATATGATAGAGAGCATACACACAACTGTGCTCTGATTGGCCTGGAGGTAGCCAGGGTCTTGAAACCATGTTCATTATTCGCTGCCAGGCATGGGAGCGGCTGGAGAAGGCGGAGCATGAGCGGGAGCTGGCTCTTCGCAATGAGCTGATTCGCCAGGAGAAGCTGGAGATGCTGGCGGCTCGCTTTGATCGCAAGGCGGCCTTGAGGGAGACCTGGCTGAGTGAAAACCAGCGCCTGGTGTCCCAGGTAAATGCCATTAGCAAAACGTGGTCTTTACAGTCCACAAGGTTGTTCCTTGTAGTAACTGGAAGGACAAAGGAAATGCAAGGTTATGGATAGGGTAGCCGGAGGAATAACATAGTAGGATTAGTGTTAGGCTTAGGCATAAAAGGGTTATGGTTGGGTTTAGAGTTGGTAATGGGTGGGTTAGATTTAGGCTTAGAGTTGGTAACTGCAGGGTTTGGGTAAGGTTAAGGGTTGGTAACTGCAAGGTTGGGGTTAGGTGTAGGGTTAACTGCAGGGTTTGGGTAAGGTTAAGGGTTGGTAACTGCAGGGTTGAGTTTAGGCTTAGGGTTGGTAACAGCATGGTTGGGGTTAGGTTTTGGCAGGGGCTTCGTTAGACCTATTTTAGAGGGGCTTTACTATAACAACCCTGAAATGATTTTTAGCCCCACTAAATAATATGTGTATTTAACGGCTTAAGACATGACTAGCCTCCATTCACGTCTAACTATACCCCTGGGTTTTGGGTAGATAAATCAAGGCTTGGTTTTAGGCTTAGGGTAGTGGTTAGTCTCAGGGTTAGTAATTGGAAGGTTGGGGTTAGGTTTAGGGGTATGATTGGAAACTGGAGGATAATGCACATCTCTATGGATAATAATTAGAAGGTATGTTTGACATTCATTAAGTAATACAATATAGAGATACAGATATGATGTAAAGATACACTAGATGCAGTGAAATTAGCTAGTGGTATTTCCGTAACTGTCTGAAGCCTCATTAAAAGCTCAGTCCTTTGTCGTGTTTACTCCTTTCTGCCAGGATAACTTTGGCGTGGACCTAGGTGCGGTGGAGGCAGCCACGAGAAAACACGAGGCCATTGAGACGGACATCATGGCGTACGGCGAGCGTGTGGCCGCTGTGGAGGCAGTGGCACGCGAGCTGGAGGCAGAGCACTACCACGACGTGCGGCGCATACTGGCCCGGCGTGACAACGTTCTGCGGCTCTGGGAGTATTTGCGTGAGCTACTGGCCGCGCGTCGTGAGAGGCTGCTGGCCCACCGCGACCTACAGAGGTTGCTGCAGGAGATGAGCTACGTCATGGACTGGATGTCCGACATGAAGGTAACGCAGAACCGCCACGATTGGGATCAGGAAGTAGGCGCGAACAAAAGGTTTAAACAGGAAGTGACTGTGCTAGCCTTTAAACAAATCTTCTGAAACTCTATCACTTCCTGGGGGATCCCCTTACTTTGACTGCAAGAGAAATCTACACCAGACTAAAGTCTTTTTGTGTTTTGTAGTAGATAAAATGGGGATTTTGATATACCTCCTGACCTGTGCATCCTAGCTCAAATTTGGTTTCTTACAATTCCCCACAAAAAAGTGAATTATAAAAAACTGCAATGTAATATCTGAATATAGTAATGCATTGAGAATGCCTTGTATCAGTTTAGAAACATGTTCTATTATAGTTTCTTTTGAGATACTGAATACAGAAATATACCGGTGAATCTGGATTCCCTTTCTACAGCACAACAAGAATTTCATCAGTGGTTGTTTACTTTCAGGTTTCAGTTTTGTGGCATACAACATGTGACACGTGCTGTTGACATAGGTGCAGCTAGGCCGAGCTTCTAATGAATGCCCAATTACAAGTGTATAGGAGCAAGAGCTACCTTCCTATTCAGTGACCAAAGGTGTAGTATTGGGAATATGCAGGGAATCCTATAGTGTAGTAGAGGAATTCCTTGAACATATGGGACCTGAAGCATTTCTTTAAGGGGAAGAGGGAGTCTGATGACCAGTTCAAGGTGCATGTAGTAGGAAATTGCTTAGTAATCGAGAAATGGCAAAGCTGAGTCACCTTAAAGCCTCAAAACAGCTCCAAGCTCCAAGCCAGTCAAGGACACCACATACTTGGCGCAGGAATGCAGCGAGCAGGGAGGGAGCAAAAATATGGATTGTCAGGACGTTCTTGAGGATTGGCATGTTGAGTAAACAATGTTAGAGTATTTCAGGAAGTCGCTGAAAACGTGTCCTTAACAGTGCCTTCCTTGCCCTTCTCCAGGGGCGCCAGCAGTCCCAGGACACCGGGAAGCACCTGTATGACGTGGAGGACCTGCTGCAGACCCACACACTGGTAGAGGCAGACATCTCGGCCCAGGCAGACAGGGTGCGGGCCGTGCAGGCCGCGGCCCAGCGCTTCACCAGCAGCGAGCCCAGTGAGCGCCGGCCGACATCCTGCGGTCACACGCCCTCCCTGCACGCTCATCCAGCTGCCCAGTCAGTGTCACCCTCTGTGGGTGTATTGACCTGCAGTGCAGATAAAATGCAGGTCAATGTACGACAGGCTACAGGGACGGGAACGGGAGGCTTTATAAAGCAACAGGCAAACAGGGGACAAGGTCTTTTAGGAAGAGCAAAAGAAAACACAATAAGTGTCTCAAACGCTGAATGAAAACTGTCAAGGTACAAGAAGGTCAAAATATGGAGGAGCTTTGCTGACCTTGTGTAGCTCTCCTCAAACCATCTAGCAAGTGCCAGCTCTCTGTCACTGAATGGGTTAAACCTAGAGGTCACTTTCCATGACAGTTGCACTGGGGACAATATCAGTGCCTTTGGCCTTTACCACCATCAGTCCAACTATTTATCCTGGTCAATGACATGGGGAGGTCAATCTACATGACAATATTAGTGCCACTGATCCAAAAATATTGGACTGTGTCATGAAACGTGAATACCAACCCCAGCTGCCCACTGAGGCACCGTGCCTCCCTACTTTGACTCCCACCAAAGAACAATGTACTTTAGTTACACACTGGAGTCACAGAATTTAGAGCAATATTGACACAGACTCGCGTTGTGTGATTCGACAGCTTCAGTGATACGTGAAGGGTACAGCTTGATAAACAGCAGGGATACACTCACGTGTGTGATGGCGTGCATGCTTGTTCTAATTGTATGTGAACATGTGTGGAAATGTTTCCGCAGCCTACAAGCCATGCGAGCCGGCGCTGGTCAGCGAGAAGGTGTCCCAGCTGGGCCAGGCCTACGAGCAGCTGGTCCAGCTGGCGGCGGAGCGCCGGAGCCGCCTGGAGGATTCGCGTCGCCTCTGGCAGGTGCTGTGGGAGCTGGGCGAGGAGGCGGCCTGGATGCGCGAGCAGGAGCAGATCCTGGCGGGCGCCGACTGCGGCCGCGACCTCACCTCGGCCCGGCACCTGCTCAGCAAGCATGAGGCCTTCCGCGACGAGATGGCCGCCCGCTACGGGCCACTCAGCAACAGCATCGCCGCTGGGGAGGCCCTGGTGCAGGTAGTTATGGAAACCCATTCAGAGAACGGAATTTTCGCTATGACTGTGACTAACTATGAGCATCTAGTACTGCATAGAGTAATAAATAAATGGTGATGCAGGAGGGACACTTTGAAGCCCCGAAGGTTGTGGAGAGGATAAAGGACATTCGAGAACAATGGGCCCACTTGGAGCAGGTAGGAATGGAATATACCTAGTGATTGGGCATGGTAAATTATCTTTTACCAATATCCACAATATTTTGTGATAGATGAGACCTCAATTCTTTTATAACACTTATCTTTGGCTCAGGGTTTTTCCTAGCCTTTAATAATTTGTATGCATCTTGATTGGATGGTCAATATTTATTCTTCCCTCCAGGCATCCCAGCTGCGGCACAATCTCCTCCAGGAGGCCGTAGCCCTGCACCAGTTCCAGACGGACGCCAATGACATGGAGGCTTGGATCCTGGAGACGCTGCGGCGGGTGTCCAGCACGGAGGTGGGCCACGACGAGTTTTCCACGCAGACGCTGGCGCGCAAGCAGCGCGAGGTTGAGGAGGAAATCCAGAGCCACCGCACTCTCATCGACTCGCTGCACGAGCAGGCGGCAGCCCTACCCCCTGCCCATGCCAACTCGCCGGAGGTTAGCACCGCCGCAAGCCAACATGCTAGCTATGCCAGGGACTGTGAGTAAGCAAAGTGCGACCAAAGGGCAAGCTGAGTGTTAAGCTGAGAGCTTTTTCAGTCCCAACTGAAAACCACAACCAACAATAACCCTGTTATTTCTATACTTGTTCCCACAAAGAACTGGTGTTCTTCATTTGGGTACGTGACATTTTGTGCAACCACTCTTTATTTAGCGACTACCTGAGTTAGCAGCCATTTGCAAATATGAGGTTAATAAAAAAAATCATTTTCCAACCAACGGGTGCATTTACCAAATTTTGTACACCTGATAAACAATGCACACGGATGGACGGATGGAGAATGAGTATGGAAGGCTGAAGTATGACTAGGGTGCCGTAATCTTCACTTAATGATCATTTCTCTTAACGACACGATCGTTAGAATGGAGCTCAGTAACTCAACACAAAACGGTTGCGTATCGTTCTCCTGGCTTCTCTCCTGTTCGGCCAAATTGGAAGGGAGAATATTCATAGATTGTTCTCCTACTGCCCGTCCCCACCCCCCCAGGTGGAGGGCCGGCTGCCAGCCATCGAGCAGCGCTACGAGGAACTGGAGGCCCTTTCGGCCGCGAGACGCAAGGCCCTGGAGGGTGAGCTGGCCTTGTACCGTATGTTCAATGAGGCAGGTGCCTGCCAACTCTGGATCGGGGAGAAAGAGCAGTGGCTGGACGGCATGGAGATTCCCAGCAAGCTGGAGGACTTGGAAGTGGTGCAGCAGAGGTGAGAGAGAGGAAAAGAGAATGATTCACTGGAAGTTATTGCCATTCCGGGCAGCATAGGACAGATTCTGATTCAAGAGCCAAGCCGATTAGCTTCACCACTAAAATTCAGCAGTGACTTGATTGCTTTTCTTTTATTGAGATACTTAGTAACTGGATTGCAAAACGGATTTATCTTCATCAACGAATAGTAAAGGGATAAGAGTGAAAAATGATATGACATAAGACTTCATTTGCTCCTGTGTGTGAGTTGCAGGTTTGAGACTTTGGAGCCGGAGATGAATAATATAGCGACCCGCATCGATGATGTAAACCAGGTGGCACAGCAGCTTCTGAACTCAGACCACTGCAGCAAAGAGCAGATCCACCAGACCCAGGACCAGCTCAACACCAGGTGGCGCACCATCACTCGCACACGCGTCACACATCCTGCTCGAATTCTGTCTTCCTCTGTCACACCTTGTCTTCCCCCCTCCCCTTACCTACCTTGGACAGGTGGAAGGACTTCCAGCAGCTTGCTGGCCAGAGGAAACAGGCGCTGGACTCTGCCCTCAATATCCAGAACTATCATCTGGAGTGCAATGAGATCCAGAGCTGGATGAAGGAGAAGACTAAAGTTATCGAGTCCACCCAAGGTCTGGGTAATGATCTGGCTGGTGTCATGGCCCTGCAGAGGAAGCTCACGGGCATGGAGCGAGACCTAGAAGCCATTCAGGTAGGCTCATCCCACCTTGGTGTACTGTTAAACCTGGATTAGCATTCAGCATTAGCATGATATTTGGCGCGTTTGGATCATCAAAATAATAGAAATTATATTGATTTTTATTTTAGGGCAAACTGGATGACCTGTGTCAAGAGGCACAAAAACTGGCCGAAGAACATCCTGACCAAGGTGACGAGATCCAAGCCAGGCTGCTGGAAATCCAGGATGTGTGGAAAGAACTGAATGGCACCATGAAAGGACGTGAGGAGAGCCTGGGTGAGGCCAGCAAGCTGCAAGGCTTCCTGCGGGACCTGGACGACTTCCAGGCCTGGTTGTCCCGTACCCAGACAGCCGTGGCGTCCGAGGACAGTCCCACCTCTCTGGCTGAGGCTGAACGCCTTCTGGCGCAACACAAGACCATCAAGAACGAGGTGGACAACTATAAGGAGGACTATGAAAAGATGCAGGCCTTGGGGGAGGAGGTTACTCAGGGCCAGACAGATGCCCAGCACATTTTCCTGGCCCAGAGGCTACAGGCACTGGACACCGGCTGGCATGAATTGCACCGCATGTGGGAGAATCGTCAGAATCTGCTGACCCAGGCTTCTGACTTCCAGACTTTCTTGAGGGATGCCAAGCAGGCTGAGGGTTTCCTCAACCGGCAGGTCAGAGGGCTGGGGCTAGAGGTGGGAGTGACAGATATGGAAAGCATGGGAAAAGACGCTGTTTCTAAGGGGATCTCCTTAGGGAGATTCAAGTAGTATCGTGAGAAATGGATTCAGAGAGTAAATTTACAGCCTGCAGTTGGTTCACATTGAGGATTTACGTATCATTCTGGTTTCTGGTAGAATATTAAGGTCATGAATCCTTTACTCCTCCAGGAATATACTTTGTCCCACATAGAAACACCCTCAAGTCTACAGGCAGCAGAGAATGCCATCAAAAGGCACGAGGGCTTCATGAACACGATGGAGGTCAACGAGGAGAAGATCATGAGTGTTGTAGACGCTGGGTTGCACTTGGTCAACACGGGCAATGCCAATGCAGACAAGATCCAAGAGAAGGTGGATTCCATCCAAGCCAGGTGAGAATGATGTGTGAAAGGCAGGTAGAACCAAAAAAACAGGACAGTTGCAGGGATGGACTGAGTGGCCTTTCTTTCTGTCTTTTCTAAGGTATGAGAAGAACAAAAAAGATGCCAGTGAGCTTCTGGCAAAGTTGAAGGACAATCGTGAGCTTCAGCACTTCTTGGAGGATGGTCAGGAGGTAACTAGGGGAAGAGGGCTCATGGTTTGTCACTCTAGGTGCAGGCAGTGCTGTACCAAGACCTTCCAGAGTATTCTTTTACCATGAATAAAAGAGATCATTCATTCACTCGAGATCACTCACACACTGTTACCATTCACTCACCTACGGGCAATTTATTAACTCCAATTAGCCTCAGCATGTCTTTGGACTGTGGGGGGAAACAGGAGTACCCGGAGGAAACCCCACAACGACACAGGGAGAACATGCAAACTCCACACACATTTTAAAATGTATGACAACCTCGTTTCTTATGTAGCTGAGTCTCTGGATAAATGAGAAGATGCTCACGGCCCAGGATATGTCCTACGATGAAGCCAGGAACCTCCACAGCAAGTGGCAGAAGCACCAGGCTTTCATGGCTGAGTTGGCTTCCAACAAGGACTGGCTGGACAAAATCGACAAGGTACCCTGTCTGTATTTTAGTTGTTACTAATTCTGTAGGTAACTCAGTACTGTTTAGCACATCCCCTTTTTGCCTTCATGTCTCCAGGAAGGACAGACATTGGTGCGTGAGAAGCCAGAACTGGAGCCAGAGGTGAATCAGACCCTGGCAGGGCTCCAGCAGCAGTGGGAGGAGCTGGAGGCTACCACCCGCACCAAGGCACAGTGCCTCTTCGATGCCAACAGGACAGAGCTCTTGACACAGAGCTGCTCAGCCCTGGACTCATGGCTGAAGAACCTGTCCTCCCAGGTGCAGAGCGACGACTTTGGCAAAGATCTAACCAGCGTCAACATCCTCCTGAAGAAGCAACAGGTGTGTAGACCACAACAGGGCGGGGCTTTGAAGCAGAATTGTGTAAATATTACTATAGTCATAACTACAGTGCAAGTGTGGTTCAGTGGGAATTGCGGGGCTTGCAGTTTTCATGGATCGTATCTCCACGGTTATATCTGCTCCTGGTCTCTACAGATGTTGGAGCACCAGATGGAGGTGCGGGAGAAGGAGGTGCAGTCGCTGCAGGCCCAGGCACAGGCCCTGTCCCAGGAGGAGGCCGGCCTGGTGGAGGTCGACTGCCAGCGGATGCAGGTGGCTGAGAGCTTTGCCCAGTTGGCTGAACCCATCAGACAACGACGGCAGCTCCTCCTGGCCTCCAAGGAGGCCCACCAGTTCAACCGTGACCTGGAAGACGAGATTGTGAGCAACGCAGAACTGTACTTTTGGCCTAATTGCTTAAATGCCAGTGTGATTAATGCCTGAAGCATTACTGTTTACCTTATCCTTTTAGCTGTGGGTCAAAGAAAGGATGCCTTTGGCGACCTCTACAGATCATGGGCGAGACCTACCTAGTGTGCAGCTTCTCATGAAGAAAAACCAGGTAAGAGGTTCAGTCTCGTAATGTCAAGTTCATGCTGGGGGAAAATCAGCAGAGGCCCCCAAAATGAATAAGGTTTTTTTTACTCATGGTAGAGGTTAAATATTCTCTTTTCCTTTCCAGACCCTGCAGAAGGAGATCCAGGGCCATAAGCCCCGCATCGATGATATCCAGGCCCACGGGCTCTCCATGGCTCTCGCTGAGAAGGACCAGGCCTACCTGGAGGAGCGCTTGGCCGAACTGCGAGACTCCTGGGCGACACTGATCTCAGAGACGGAGAAACGGTATGGCCGGCTGGCAGAGGCCCAGAACGCCCAACAGTTCTACGCAGACGCCGCCGAGGCCGAGGCCTGGATGGGGGAGCAGGAGCTGCACATGATGTCAGAGGAGAAGGCCAAGGTGAGCGTCTGGAGGCTTCGGATCATTCCGGGCTACATTTCCCAAAAGCAGAGTTGCAAATGCTAGCAACTTACTTGGGGTGCTTACGCTGCACAAAAAGCATTGGGGCAGTTTGAAAACCCTACAGACTATTTACAAGGCAATAAAACTGTTACATCTCACGAAGTTGGTCATTCTGGGAACAATGCGACTGAACAGTTCCAACCATGTAAGTCCCTAAAGGGAGCTTTTGGGAAACGCACCCCCGGTCTCAGGTGGGTGGATTAGTGGCCGAGTGAAAAGTCCTGTGAGCAAGAAAACAGCACTGAGAAAAAGGAGGCCATCGTGTAAACCGGGATGACCTTCGTGCTAGTGCTACAGTCTTGGTTAACATCGTGCAATGTGCTATTATGTCTGTTAAAGAGTTCCTGTTCATGTAAGAGTTTTTTAATAGTGGTCATATAGCCAAGTTCAAATGCAGTAAAATTTATGCCCAGTTAAAACAATTGCACTTCCATTCCACAGACCTTAAAATACCTTTAAATTCAGTTAAAATGACCAAATCCTTCAGTTTCAACTCATTTTGTTTAAATGAATGAAGTGTTGTAGTCATGGAGCTAAAGATGAAATTTGGGAGGAACATTGATTGGCTTTTTTCGATGTTGGGGAGCCAGGGTGTGAGAGCTGACTGACCGCATGCTGTGTGCATTCCAGCTCACTTATTCTCCCTGTCGGTCAGTCCCTCGGCAAATCCAAAACGGCTAACTTGAGCAGGCAACTTTCCCAGTCTGTTAAATCCCAAGAGTTAAAAGTAAGCTGCATTCCATTTGCCCTCGGAACTCGGATTCCGAGTCGGATTCCGAATTTTGAAGCCGGAAGTGATGATATGCATGCTCCCATTTCTCAGCGAGCTGAGAAATATCTCGGACCAAACAGAGTTCAGAATCCAAGATGGCTGCGCCCTTTATGAACAGAAGGGAAACTTGTAGTTTTATCATGTTTAAGCACTACTTCTCGTTTGTGGCTCATTAAATCGGTCGCACACACTATACCGTCCAACTTATCTGTGGATGTGTCGCTACGACTTTTTATACGCAATGTGTTATCAAGTGATATTGCTAAGAATGGCCAACGATTAACCAGGCTAGAACTGGATTTCATGATTAATCTGGTTATTTGTCGGATTTAAGGTAGTTCGGGCTAATTGTAAGTGACCAAAGATAAAGGCCATTTAAACTGAGGTACTGACAAGTTATCTGGCTAAGCAAAACATCTTGCTTTTTCATGTGGGTCCATGGTATTGCTGCGTCTGTGGCACATGGAACGCATCAGACTCGGTTTTCCCAAGTGACGTAATCTCGGAATCTGAAAATCAGATCCCGAGGCAAATGGAATGCATGGTGCATGTCCCCCATTTTGATCCCATGTCACAAGGATGCACAAGCCTTTCTGACTGAATCCAGTCTTGTACTTGAAAGTCTTCGTATAATCAGGAAGTGAATTTTAATTGCTTTGAGTAGCGTTTGGGAGGTCAGGCTCTTATCAAGGATCCGCTCTCCGGCCTTCGCGTTTGACCCTTTGGCCCTAGCGTTATCCTGGTCTGCTGCTCAGTGTGCCGCTGCTCATTGGATGCTTCTGCACTTGTAGGATGAGCAGAGCGCCCTGGCGATGGTGAAGAAGCACCAGGTCCTGGAGCAGGCCCTGGAGGACTATGCCCAGACCATCCACCAGCTGGCTAATAGCAGCCGGCTCATGGTGACCAGCGAGCACCCTGAGAGGTGTGTGTGTTCGTTGAAGTCACTGAATCACTATAACCTCGGGGCTATTGTAGGATACCAAGGGGTCAACCAATGACATACTTTGAACTTGTGAGTGACAGGGGAAGGGGCCCTCTGGGGGGCCAGTCAGCTTTCAACTGTGCCCCTATGGCCCCGCCCCGGTATGACCTCTGCTTGCTGGGCTCTACGGTTCATCCCTCCGCTTTTGTCCCCATTCAGTGAGCGGATCACGCTCCGGCAAGCCCAGGTGGACAAGCTGTATGCCGGGCTGAAGGACCTGGCGGAGGAGCGCCGCAGCCGCCTGCAGGACCGCCTGCGGCTCATGCAGCTCAAACGGGAGGTGGACGACCTGGAACAGTGGATCGCCGAGCGGGAGGTGGTGGCGGGTTCCCACGAGCTGGGCCAGGACTACGAGCACGTCACGGTAGCGTCACCCTTCTGCTAAACAGACTGACGTTTCCTCATAACGTCATTCATACTCAGCACACTGCACATTTAGTTCCACTGGCCATTTGCAAACTCTTTCCACTTAATCGATGTTTATTTTATGTCTAAAATTGAATGTCCGTTTCTTGATGTGTACTTAAGGTGTTGCTTTTATATGCAGGGATGGAACTCTTTTTGAATCTTTGCTACTATCCAACTGTAAAAGATCACGTAGTCCCGCATGCAGTTTTTTACTAGCCAGCTAGGCGAGTGGCGAACTTAATATTCAGGCCTGTTTATATGTTTTGCACTTTTCCATTCTATTCTATTCATTCCTTTCCATCATTATGACCAATGAGGAATAATATTTCATCTCAGTGTATGATGCAGGCATCATAGAGCAACGATGACAATAAAGATACTCACTTGACTCTTGTCTTTGACTTGACTTATGACTTTTACCCCACCTTCCTTCGATTTCGAACGCCACTTGTTTTGCCTTATTTTTGGTGCAAACAGTTGTTCAAAATACGTTGAGGTATCTCCTTCAGATCCACGACTTTAACGTCAGGTCCACTCATCCTCCCACTTACCTTCCTTCAGATGCTGCGGGACAAATTCCGTGAGTTTGCCCGTGACACGAGCACCATCGGACAGGAGCGCGTGGACACCGTCAACGCCCTGGCAGACGAGCTCATTGAGTCAGGCCACCCGGAGAACGCCAGCGTGGCCGAGTGGAAGGACGGCATGAACGACTCCTGGGCCGACCTCCTGGAGCTGATGGACACGCGCACGCAGATGCTGGCCGCCTCCTACGAGCTGCACCGCTTCCACCAGGACGCGCGCGAGGCACTGGGCCGTGTGCGAGAGAAGCACGAGGCGCTGCCCTCCGATTTGGGCCGCGACCTCAACTCCGTGCAGCATTTGCACCGGCAGCACACCGCCTCCGAGCACGACATCCAGGCCCTCAGCAGACAGGTCCGTCTCCCGGTTACTTGACCTTCCATCACCTGACTAACACATCTGTGACCCAACATAACCTTTGACCTCACATAACATTGTTGCTTGTGGGAAATTTGGTGAGAAATGTAAGAAAATTCTATACTTTAAATCAATATAATGTTTAAATTAGAATATCAGTATTTTGTTGTT
>JAABNX020000002.1:1985916-2001296 GCA_015163995.2 Mormyrus lacerda | reverse complement strand
ATTAGTTAAGTTCTCCCCAAGCGAGCTTGATGGGCCGAATGGCCTCCTCTCGTTTGTATATTTCTTATGTTTTTATGAAGCTTCATGAACCATCTGCTATATTTTCTGACACCACTAAATGGTGCTTTTTATTCAAAAAGTGCTCAATGCATGGCCTAAAGCAAACCAAGAGTGTCATCTACTAGGGTCAGAAAATGGCTCCTTTGGCCATCACTACAGAATGCTGCTCTCTATGTGCAGATGTGAAGCGTTTGAACAGGCAGCGATTCAGCAGATATGTGTAACGGTCACATGTTTCCCAGCAGGCCACATGCATCATGGCATGGCTGCTGACCTGGCTTCGTGTTTTATTAATTGTTTCATCATGGACAGGTCCTGGCAAAACGTTTACTGTGTGCTGCGCAAGGGCAGCCTGGGCTTCTACAAGGACAGCAAGAGTGCGTCCATTGGGGCAGCGTACCATGGGGAGGCGCCCGTGAGCCTGCCCCACGCCAGCTGCGAGGTGGCGCACGACTATAAGAAGAGGAAGAATGTCTTCAAGCTGCGGTGAGCAGAGCGGACATGGATTTTACTCCAGATTAACATGAAAATGAGATCAGGTAGAACTTCATTGATCCAACAAGGGAGTACATTGTGGTCTCCAGCACTATTACACAAGTAAACAAATCACATTGATTGGTTGATTGACAGACAGGCAGGCAGATGTGCAGTGTGTGGCTCAGTGGGTTTGGATGCTGTGCCTGTAATCAGAAGGTTGTCGGTTCAAAACTCAGGGTCAGCAATGCAATTTCACTGTTGGGCCCCTGAGCAACGCCCTTAACCCCCAGTTACTGTACAACTTTTTGGGTAAAAGTGTCTGCTAAATAACTGTAGACATATTTTATTAATTAGACATAAGAATGCATTTCCTGGTAACGCTGTTAAGTCTTACAGAATTCACAAGTATGTATTAAGTTACATATGTACTCCTCCATATCATATGAAGTAGCCTACCCAGTGATACAACAACACCACTATTCTTGCAGCTTCAGTTTGGGTAAAATTTAACGTTAACATTTCCTTTGGGCTTGAGTCCAGCACAGGCTGCCTAGTGGTGTATTACACTACTCATGTTGTCATGTTGGTGCGTCAGAAATATGCATAAACTTCCTGGCATTACATTTCTCCCTCTGTCTGACCACAGGATTGCAGATGGAAAGGAGTACCTGTTTCAGGCTAAAGATGAGGTAAATATTACTAAATAATTTCTAGGTATCAATGTAAAATACGGGAATAACAAAATATAACTTGTTAATATTTTGGGCGACTGTGAGCTACCAGAATCTGTAGGCCTCAGGCAGCGGAGGTAATCTGTGGAATTCGCCTCCCTTAAATAGAGGTACATTTTACTGCTGTGAGCATGTCCAGGTTAACCCCACATGTGCTCTGTGGGTGGGCTTCCGGTGACCTTGTGATTAATTACTAAATCAGGCTTCTGCAATCATCACTCATCCCAAAAGCATAGATTCACATAGCTAACTATTGAAACATGGCAAAGACCAATGGATCGGACATAATGACACTACCTGTATACTGAAGTGTTTGCTCCTTACATCAGTTGATGTGCTGCCTTGTGATATGAGTCATCTTTGTCTGGGATGGGACTGGGATTAAAAATCGGCCCTGGATTTTGGGGTCCCTCGCAATAAATTTTGTCAATCTGGGGGTCCCTGGCCCATATAGCCATGGGCCCACTGAGAAGATGCTTGGTGTGCCAGATAGCCAGTTCAGCCTTGGCCACACCCCATACTATCTCAAGTGTGTGACGGGTTACTTCTGTATTATTGATCTTCTGTCATTCATCTGTCATTCATATCATTGTATGTATGGCAGTATTGAGGACGTACTGTGTGTGAGACTAGGGTGGTAGTGAGGATGCTCCTCATATTTCCTTCTCCTTCAACTTAGGCTGAGATGAGCTCCTGGATCCACTCCATCTTATCGTTCACCACGGCAACAGAGACAGCTGGAGACAAGTCCCCCATGGGCCCGAAGGTCCTGACCCGAGCCATGACCATGCCACCCATTTCCCCCACCTCTGCAGAAGCCGGCAGCGTTACCATGCGCAACAAGGACGGCAAGGAGCGGGATCGCGAGAAGCGCTTCAGCTTCTTCGGCAAGAAGAAGTAGAGATGAAACGCACTTTAGGCGAGGAGCTCAACAGAGGAGAACATTTGGCTCTGAGACATGCTGAGATTCCTCATGGTCTCTGTCCGCAGGATCCGCTCACCGTAAAACCCAATCCATACTCCTCGTATCTCTGTGGTCTTCATTGGACCTGTACGATTTGATTGTCTGGATTCTGTTCGTCTTATTACTATGTAAAAGGTCAACGGTCAGGGCACAGCTTTATATGGGTGAGCTTCATCAGGGGAGAATCAAGCGGTGTAGAATAACTCTACCAGTAAGGTCAAGAGTGAACTCGGTAAAAACACATACAGATCCATTTTGTTGACTTATCCATTAGCACAGCCGTAAGGTTAACCAACAACCAACCAACCAATGACAACGTTACTCAAATCGTATATACGAGGTTTAATTTTAGGGTGTCTCTGGCTAAACCTCTAAATATAATCAGCCTGATGGTGAGCTCTTGTGCTTATGTCCCTGTTCCTGTTCCGGTGTTCTCTTCATAAAATTTTCTGAAGGAGATCGTTTCTTTTGATTCAAATTATAAATATTATTATTTACCTTTTTTTTTTTTTTTTTTTGCTCATGCTGATTTTAAGATAATGTTCATAAGTCTGGGGAAAAGCTGGTGAACTTTACCAATCTTCACAAATACATAAATACATGTAGGTCGCTGGGAGGTTTTCTGAGTTTGTTCAGGTTTTTTTTTTTGCTTTTATTGAAGAACGACATTAAAAATGACAAGAATGGAAAATATTGAGTGTCGGGTTTGGTAAACACAGCAGAAATGTAATTTTATTGTATGTTATCCTTTTGTATGCCATATAGTTGTCCCTGCCTCCACTTAACAAATTAGAGATTCTAGTACTGATGCAGTAATTGGTTTGTTAATTTTGTGGGTCCGTTTGAGAAAACTACCCTTCTTATTACAAAAATAACATATGAAATGATATAGGGTGATTCTGGTATCTGATTTGAAACGGCTTTTGCTTTCATTTCCTTATGTACAAATTTTGGATGTTTTTCAGCTGTCTTTCAGGGAGTTTATTCTGTTAAACACTAAAAATTAAAAAAAAAAAAAATTGTCAAAAACTGTCCTGAAAATATTTAATGAGGATGGGGGTGAATGACTAAAAAAATGATGTCACAGGGAAGAAATCCACTGGGGATTTATTTTTGGGATCTAATTTTTGGTTTGGAAAAACATTTGCTCAGATTATGGCTGATTATCAGTGGATAGTTTTACAACAAATAATTCTTAAAGATTTAGCTATAATTAATCCTTCATTTTAAAATGCACGTCATTGCCAGGGATATAGCATAACAGCAGCTGAGGTGGAATACTGTCTGTAGGCTTTTTTATTTTTTATTGTCTCCCTAAACTTTTGGAGGTTCAGATGTCTGGGCAAGCCATTGTGGAAACGGGTATAGAGATGGTTGGTCTGGTTAAGGGACGTCACTGCTGAACCCTGCAAGATGCCCTCTGTGTCTTCCTGGTGTGGAATGATTGCACGCCTATTCATGAATTCTCACTGGCCAAACTCTCTTCCTGATGCATGCGTGTTACTCTAGATTCCAGAGGCAAAATGGGATGATACTGTGAAGCCTGGGAAGAAGGACCAGGCGGAGTGTCGTGCAGCATCTGGCTGCCACACATTCCTCATTGCCTTTATTTTTCTACTTCGTGAGTCATTATGTTTTTTTCTAATTGAGCTAAGAGAAATATGAGGGACGGGGTGAGCTAGAAATCTGATGCAAAGACAACAGCACGTACATATGTACTCTACAAATCATACATCATACAGGAGGTATCTGGGAACCCATACTCAAGGCGAAAGATTGAGAATGAAAGTGTAGAGTCCCAGCTAAAAGCTTCCACTCGGTGCCCTATATGTACCTGGCCTTCGACCAGAAATTTGGTATTACTTAGTATCTGTCACGGTAAAGGCCAGCCACAGCTTCCATTCTCTGTAGCAAAAGCACGAGCCATGCTTCCTCATCAGTCTGTCAGGAGAGACTGAGCTCATGAGGTTTGGCTTCAGGGAGATGCTGAACTTCTGGGGAAGGGGCCTTCAAGCACAGATGTTCGCCATCCATCAGTTCCTGCTTCACGCTCTCATTCTGCTTATGTCGTTTTTCTAGCATTTGGAATATTTACTTATTAGCTTGTCGGCTAGGTTTTGGCATAAATGCGTCACTCAATGCTAGAACCGCGCATGAGCATTCTACATGGAGAAGAATCCATTCATCCTGGATGAGAGCTGTTGAGTCAAGCATGGCTGATTTCGCTAACAGGCATAAAATTAACAGCTTGATTGTTCTGGAATAATGTGACTTTATGGATGCTTTGCTGCCCGTGCACCTGACGAGATTTGCTCCTAGTACCCTGCTCAGGATAAGATGTTGGGAGATTGATGTATGTTCTGTTGTGTTCTGATTGGAGAAGAAAGAGAACTTACCATAGATTGGGAGATACAGGGAATGTTTTGCAATAGTAGTGTGAAAATATTATCCTAACTCATGAACTATTAAGATAAACACTTTTGTTATTCCTGAGATATTAAGTGTAAAACTAAAGAAAAATGACTGTATTTAAGCAATATAAAGGTCTTATGTTTGGAAAATGTCGAGTTTTCAACTGAATCTGTTTTGATATTTTATATCATGACAAGGCAACCTCTTACAAAAAATATGGTCATCTCAGTTCTGTTGATAATTTACTTACCCTGAGTCACTGCCACTGCTACAATTCGTTATTGTTTCTACTACTAGTTAGGTATTGCTACTACTGCTAGTTATATATTTCAAAGACTACTGTTTGTAGATACATTGGTAATGTCAGACCTCACGATATGTCAGTGTGCTATGTAGCATTTCCACTGTCTACTTGTATACTTATATCAAATTGGACAAAATAAATGGAAGCTTGAGCAGTTCTCCTTGTCTGTCGTGCATTGTGTGGTTAGATTTACTCTGGATGTTGCTTCAAATGCTTTTAAATGTTTGCAGCAGCGAGGGTAGGGTTAGAGATGAATGGATGGGGGGCGGATGGCAAAGTGTTCTTTACTTAAACCAATAAATACACATTTATTTGGGGGGGGAGAGGCTAAAGCCCCCATACAATACACCCCTGATCTGCAGTAAGTTGGCATCTGCAGATGTTCAGACTCGTCAACAGTGTGTACGTATAGTATGTGTATTACTAGAATTCTATGTAACATGATGAAATCCCATCAAGAGTGCATGCCTGCCTGGTTGGACAGGTGAATTCATGTATGCAGGAATTATATTTTTATTCACATTTATGAATCACCTGTTATAAAGTATTGAACATGCTGAGGAATTCTGTTTCAAAAATATAGTCTTAGAAGTGATTTAGCCAAAATTTTCAATAAATTCATCATGAGAACGATGTACATGACCTTTATTGGTCAAAGTTCCTGGCCTATTTCCCATAACTATTTTTCCATCACCATAATATGGTAATAAAAATGTTTAGCCCTTAAAACTGTGTAGAAGTATTTTCATAATGAGATATTTTTAAAATCCTTTAAACTTACTTTGTTTCTTATGAAAATTCATATAAAGCAGGTTTATTAACTGGTGGATAATGACAAAATATGGAAAGAAACCTATCATCTACCGGCCTGTGTGATTTGCAATTGCACTTATATAGCTGGATAATATTGAGTGTAGCTGAAAAATAAATGCAGTATGTAGGTTAGGATAGTGGTAAGCAGTTCTGTGTGGTATTCCGGATTGTTGCATTTTTGCAGTTCTGAATCTTGTCACACTATAGTGCAAATCATACTTTAGTGTCCCAGGACACTAAAGGCGTAACTCACGCCCTAGCTCTTTGAACAAAATTAAACACATTTGTTTAAGTTACTCTCACTTTTCATTTTTCAGTTTTATCTAGTCAACATAGGGCTGCCAAGATGCTGCAGAGGGTAGCCTTGCCGACTTTCCTGCGTTGGAGATTTGACTCCCAACCCCTAGTGTTGTTCCCCTGGTTCCCTCTGGTTGCTCTGTTTTCTTTCCGAAGTCCAAAGGCTTGCAGATTTGTGTTTCAAAAACACCCATAATGTGTGGGCTTAAGCGTGAGTGTGCGATGGACTGGCTTCCTGTCCACGGTGCTTCCCAGTCTTGTACCCTGTGCTGCATAAGCGGGTGGAATATGGTGGAATATGGATGCCTTTCAATAATTAAAAGCTTCTTGAATTTCACATGCAGTTGAAATGGAAAAAACGGGCTGTTTTCAGTTCTCAGCTTCACTTTTCAATCATAAATCTAATCCAGAAATTTATGAAATATCATACATAATGATATCACTTTAAAGTCAATTAACCTATATGACGCCCAGGAAGTCTTGATATTTCCATTGTCTTTGAAGGTATGTAGGCTGGACCAGTTTTCCCCCCCCCCATTAACAGTGAAGGCATCCAGGGTTTATATAGTTTGGCAGTGTGTCTTAGTGTAATTTACACAACGTCTTCTACATATTACTGTTACTGTTATGTTGCACGCTGCCCTACAGCACCAAAGGTCAATGCATCCACTGTATTTTGTACAAAAGCTTTTTTATAACCTTGATCCAGCCTTCAAATATCAGTTTACCCTATTGGCTGACTTGTTTTTAAAGGGTAAGATTATTCTTTTCATTGTTTTAACTTGTGCCCCATGTACTGGCATCCCATCCAGAACACACCCTGTGTCCTGTATCTCTTGGTGTGGGCCTCTTACAGTGACCTTGCATTGGATGAGCGGGTTTGGAAATTATATGGATGGCTCTTTTTGCCATGGTCGATGTGTGTTGCCAATCACAGGGATTTATCTAAGTACATTTGTGGCAAGAAGTCTGGATCCTTTGGGTGGTGGAAAGCAAGGTTACTGGCAGCGTCTTGTCAAAAGCCTGCATCTGTGGATTGATATATGGGGAAATAACCAGGCAGAAGAAGCTCTTTGTAAATAGAACTGAGTGTCCCTGCTGTCACATTGCGATCCAGGATCTGATGACAAATAACTGAGAAACACTTGTGCACTGGTGGTCTGCAGCTGTCTCCATGCCTACTGTCAAGTCCAGATCATGCAAATGTGTAGAAGTTGTGTGACATAATATTTTAACGAATGCATTTAATAATTCAGTTTTCTATGCACAGAGGGACGTGTGATTTCATTGCCTCTCCTCTGAGGGTTCATCTGGAAATGTTGTCTCTGACATTATCCATTATGGCTTATTTACTTTTTTATTTTGGTCCTGCCATTTATTGACACATGATCCCAATTTCAGCTGATTCCTCATTATCTCTGTAAGTGTTTTCATTTACGGCAGTATATGCAGGTCATAATGACCACGGTTTCTAAATAATGCTTTGACGCTAATGTTTAAAGTATTTACCCATATGTTGATCCTATACACACACAAGACAAAGCTGTGGTGCAGTTTACAAAGGATTATTGTTACTGCCAAGAGATGCCAACCTTTGTTTTAGTAGCACAAAAATAGCAACAGTGATTTTAAAGCCAAACACTGAGTACTTAGAACAGTCAACAAAGTATTGGAGCGACAAGGCCTACTCATTTTTTTTTTGCTATACATTTTAAACATTTAAGTTTGAGGTGAAAAGATGAATATAAGACAAGAATTTCAAATATTGTTTTCCTGGTATTTACATCTAGATGTGTTTAGCAAAATAGAACATAGCACCTTTGATTCATGTTTTTGCTCCCTCCCAGTTCCCTGCCAGACAGTCCACATTTTTGCTCCCTCCAAGCTCCCATAAAAACTGATGGTTCTACCCTGCAGACTGGATTGAGAAACACTGGTTTAAATAATAAACTGCTCTGAACGTTTACTCTTGGATTTAGCCTTGAGTTTCTCTGTGGGAGAAAAGCGAGTCATTTTAAAGATGAGAAAAGAGGGAAAATTATTCAGAGACATTGCGCACATACTGGGCATGGCTAATATAACAATTTATAAAAAGAAATGACTGGTGTACTGAGCAACAGACACTGACTGAGTTGGCCAAGGAAAACAACAATACCTGATGATAGAGACATTGCAAAAGCTGTTAAGAAAAAAAAACCTCCACAGGGCAGGGGTGAAGGTATCACAGGTATAAGACTTTGAGAGCATGAGGCCGCAACCCTAAGACATAAACCATTCATCAACAGTAAGAACCGGAAAGCCAAATTGGAATTTAAAAAAAAGTGTTTCTGGATTGGATGAGACCAAGACTAGATTGATGAGAACCTCTACTAATGGGATGAAAACGCCAAGGTATACAGGAAGACAGGATCTGCTCATGATCCAAAGCATATAAGCTCATCTGTGAAGCATGGTGCAGGTAGTGTCATGGCTTGCCCTTGCAAAGCTACTTCTGGAACAGGGTCACTAGTCGTTATTGATGATGTATCTTGTGATGGTAGCAGCAGAATGAATTCAGAAGTCTACAGAAATATTTTGTCTGCCGGAAAAACATAACCAAACTAATCAGGAGAAATTTTGTCATGCAGCAAGACACCGACTCAGGGGGAACAAATGGAAAGCTTAGGTCTGGCCAGCTCAGTCACCAGGCCTTAATCTACCTGATCATGCACTGTGCCTCCTGAATAGGAGAGTGGATGGAGAAACCCACAGAAATAAACAGCAACTGAAAGAGGCTGCTGTAAAAGCCTGAAAAATGATTACAAAAGAAGAAGCCAACAATTTGATGATGCCGATGAATCACAGGCTTGATGCATTTACTGCAATTAGGAGATATGCAACTCCCATCATGTGTTTCTGTGTCATTCTTGGCTGTCGTGTTATTATTGTTTAGTGTGCAGCCACTTTAAGGAGCAGCATAAAGACCAACTACATGTCGGTCCGTTTCTTGCCTTTTTCATTACCCCCCGCTGCGATTCCTTGGTCTGTCCTGCGTTTCATTACAGTATATTACTGTACATAAAATATAGGTTTATTGTAGTTTTGCAGTGGCATCTCGGTGCTAGTTTTTGGCAGTTTATTATAAGCTTTGATAAGCTTTCTTATTCCCGTCATGTTTTCTGTGCACACAGCATTAGCGTCAGGTAGCTAGCCAGAAGCAGACGGGGTAATTACTGCAAGGCAGAGTAAGTAGAGTTATCATGGTCATCAAGTAAAAAAAAGAGCAACAATCCTGTAGTTGTAATTTTTTCATACGTTATCATGTACAAAAAGACCTAAAATGAACACTATAAGTGGACTACTTGATTACTATAAAAGTTTTTTTTTTGTTTTAAAACAGTATTTATATAATAATGATTCTGTCCCAGGCTTTTTGATCCATATAAGCGGTTCACTACAAGCGGGTTCCACTGTATTAGGTGTCATTTACTATAATTTAATTTCTGTTCCTATACTTTTGTCTGCCTAAAAAGTAGATGGTCTGATACAAAAGGTGCTATGTTCTATGTTGCGACACATCTAGATATAAATATTAGGAGATAAAAGCTGAAATTCTGGACTCTCATCCCATATTCATCACGAACCCAAATCTCTTCAAAGTATAGCAAAAAAATAAAAATAAATTGGCCATGCCATTGCAATGCTTTTGGAGGGGACTGTATGGGGCTGAAAATGTACATAATATGTGGTGCTTGATGAAGCTTGTGGTTTAACCACAGTGGTTGGATAAGAAGAAAATTCAAATAAAATTAATTTAAAATAAGTACATACATACATACATAAGTACATTTAAGCTATCTCTGATTATTATGCTAGTTTAGATCATTTTCCTTTGCATCAAAGCATCTGGGCAGCTAAGAGTGAGTGCAATGACGTAGGGCAATCCTGAAAATGAGACACTGCTGGGAGGAAGAGAAAGAGAGGATGACTCACTGAGACTCGGTGAATGAGCAAGTGACTGAGAAGAGGATGGGAAGACTGATGAAAAACGGGGGTCCCACAACCAGCAGCAAGCCATGTCCTTTCTGATTGCTGCTGACCAGCCAGCTTTTGCTAAACTGAAACCAGAAATGCCCCTCTGTCACCATCCATGCTAAACTGCATTCGGGCAGCTCTGTGCCAACCTGAAAGCCGTCTTCATGTGTCTGCAGTGACAAGGTGTGTGAGGGGACAGGAGGCGTCTGTGCCAGGTCAGTTTTTTATACTTCTCTTCCTTGTCAGCCAGGATCTATTCATCTATACATGTCATATTACACTTTGTGGTTGTATTGGAGCATTGAATGACCGCTGTGTTATTTCACATTCAAGTCAGTTATTTCAGCCAATTGGACAGTTATTCCAGCCAATTGGACAGTTATTTCAGCCAATTGGACAGTTATTTCAGCCAATTGGACAGTTATTCCAGCCAATTGGACAGTTATTTCAGCCACTGTAAATCTGACTTACAATTGCTCAGATTCAGACTTGTATTAAAGAGTTTAATCCATACAGTATAGTAGACAGCAGGTCAAGAAGGAAAATATTAGTATTTAAGTGACATGCAGTAGGCCTCTGGTAGACATCGCATCATATGCTGAAGTCAGGCAATGAAAATAATGAAAATGAAAGAGATCTGAGACATTTCTTTAGTGAGGAAGGGAAACATGCATGCAGCTGCAACCGGGCACTTTTGGGCCAACCTGAAAGCCATCTCTGTGTGTCTGACAGCATTTATAATGCATATTGAACATGGATATAATGTGTTATGCCTTTGTATATTTGGTAGCGCTTTACATTAACTGCACTTTCATAATGCTTTTATATCGCATTCATAAAACATTCATAAACATCATGTATGTATACCTTAACATCCTAACATCCCTTAACAGCTGTATTATACATTAATAACAAACATACAATAATAACAACAAACATTATAATTGTACGATCATGTAATATTTGTTATTAAAGCATTTTAAAGCTGGTAAGGGATGTTAGGATGTTAAGGTGTAAGCATGCTGCTTATGAATGTTCTATGGATGCATTATGAAGGTGCACTTATAGTAAAACGTTATCGTATATTTATAGACGTGTTTACAGTATCTTACTTTATAAATGTATTACAATGTATTATGAGGGTATGTATAATGCATTTATATAATTGTTTTAATTGTTACCATTATCTAACTATCTAATATACACCTTTAAGACAGAAGCTTATATTTTAGGCCTTCTTTGTTTTCCAGGAAATAAACAGGAGTAGACTGGTATACTATAGCCACCTCTTTTCAATGGATGATCCTTGTAGAACGTCTGTTGACTCCTCTGTCAGGAACCTTTCAGGCTGGAGTGGGAACTGTGACTATGGTGAAGTTGTGGAGGGCCCTGGAGATGGGGCCAACATTGCCATCCGCGTGTTCATCGGGATGGTACTGGTGGCCATCATGCTGATCTGCGGGCTGGGAAATGGGCTCTTTGTCTGGGCCCTGGCCAGCAGCAGACAGTTGTGTAGTGTCTCCAGTCTACTGATCGCCAATCTGGCAGTGTCCGACCTGCTGGTGGCGGTGGTGTGCTGTCCCTTTGAGATGCACTACTATGTGCTGAAGGACCTGTCCTGGATCTTCGGGCAAGTCATGTGTTCGGCCGTTTCATATTTGCGTTCCGTGTCTCTCTATGTCTCCACAGACACCCTATTGGTCATCGCCATTGACAGGTAACTTTCCTCCCTCCGAGTCTTAAAGTGGCAGTTCACCCCAAAAATGAGACAGTTGTGTTTTAGAGGGGCTTTCGTGCTATATACCAATCTATGTTGCTCTGCTGGGAGTGATCATGGACTTTTAGTTTACATTTGAACCAGGCTTCAGAGACAATCTTTATGTAAGAGCTGTTTACATGTGGTTAATTCATATTCTCTGGTGTGTTTTTTAATTTGGGCGACTGTGGGGCTTCATAGCATTGTGATTGGACTGGTGAGGCTTGGTGTTTTTTGTGTTGCATCAATTCATTAAATTCTTGTGGACGTGGGTTAGCACTTGATGTTTGGACTTTATCTGTTCACCAGTTTAATTAACTGGTGTCTAAGTTATGGATAACAAATCGGACATAAATCTGAATCACAAAAAAACACAATTACTTATGTCACAATGTTTTTCATCGTAATATTAGCACGCATTAACTGTACCTTGACAATGTATTTATATGGCATTCATACAGTAGAACATTCAGTGCACCTTCATAGTGCATTCATAGAACATTCATAAACAGCATGTAAGTATACCTTAACATCCAAACATACCTTAAAAGCTTTTAATATGCATTAATAACATATTTTGGCAATAACAATGATTATATTCGTATAATTGTATACTGCGTGCTATTAATCTACATTAATGTTGTTAAGGAATATTAGGATCTTAAGGTATACTTACATGCTGCTTATGAATGTTTTATAAATGCATTATGAAGGTGCACTGGACATTCTATGAATGCATAATAAATGCATTATGTAGGTGCCGTTAATGTGAAACGTTACCTAAAATAAGAGAAAAGTGTATTAATGTTTGTATTTCTGTTATTTATGGATTTTCCATGGCTGTATCTCTGTCTGAGTTTATCACTCTTATGCTACAGATATCTGGTGATAGTGTATCCACTGAGGCCCAGGATGAGCATCCAAAAAGCCTGGTGTGTCCTGGCTGTCACCTGGACTCTGTCCCTGCTTATGGCCTTGCCTTCTGCCTACTTCAGCACACAAACTATGTTCGATTCCTTCCATGGGTCACCTGGCCACAAGATCTACTGTGTCCAGATCTGGACAGCCGACAAGGCCACACTCTACAAGTCCTACTTCCTGTTCCTCTTCGTAGCCCAGTTCCTCATCCCTGTGCTTGCCATGTCTGGGTGCTACACTCGAATCTGCCAAGAGCTCTGGCTCACGCATCTTCCAGGAGTCCAGACGCAGCAGGTCCAGGGCCAGTTGAGGGCCCGGCGAAGGACAGTGCTGGTGCTGCTGGGGCTTCTGGCCACGTTTCTGCTGTGCTGGGTGCCCTACTACAGCTACACCATCATCCGGGATTTCTTTCCCAGGTTGCTGTTGCCTGTCACTCACTCCATCTCTCTCTACTACCTGGTTGAGTGCATCGCCATGAGCAACAGCATCATGAACACGGTCTTCTTCATCTTGGCTAAGCGCAAAGCTGGCCGCTACCTGCGCAGGTCCCTGCTCCACTGCGGTCTCCGCTGGTCCCCAACTCTCACCCCTGAGCAAATGAATGTGGAACACTGCCCAGCTGGCCAGCCCACTGCCCGTCAATGAACGGAAAACATAACCAGTAAGATCACAAGTCCCAAGGCACTCTAGTCTAGTAGACATGAAAACGAAATATTTATGTTTATACACAAATATCATTAATCATTCTAGACCATCCTGGCTTCAAATGGCCAATATTCTAAGCAAGACAGGACCATCAAAGACCAGGAGATGTTTTAGGTGGGAGGCCACAAGAAGCACATTCGCTGGAGCTCCTTCATCAGTGCCAAGACACTTCACAAGGACTCTCAGAAGGCCAGGCACATCCAGCAGTACCACCTGTCACCAGACACAATCGAGGACAGCCTGCACGCCATGTCCCTCCAGTGTGAACCTTCCATCAAGAAGACCCTGCAGTCCCAGTTCATGACTGAGCTACAATACTGGAACGAACAGCTGGAATTACACGTCTCGATGACTAATATATATAGTCTAATAAATTCTTAAATAAGAATGTGAATCTCCTTTCTTCTTAAATATTTTGCTATATATATATATATCTATATATATATATTTGGCTGTACTGGTTAATTATGACTAAATAGCAGATAATGGGTCACTTTTCACATTTTAAAGTTGGATGTCTGACAACCAGGAGCATATTAAAGTAACAATAATGGACTGCATATAGGTGACAACACACTCAAAATCACGCTTAATGCTCCATAAAGCAAAAAATATATGGTGCATGCAAGGTGTCCTAGAAGGTGCTGTTCTAAACGATTCCATTTCCGTGTAGTATTATCTTCTATTGGTAGTACATTATATGTATAAATGTACTTTAAAGACAGCACATGCGTGGGGCGTGCGATAATGTTTTGTGAGTGGGGGTGAACGTACTTAATTATCTTTAGCAGTACAGCGCGTGGGGTAAGGTTGGTGAGAGCTTGGGATGTCTGGGTCGTTACACAAGAGGATTCACGTGTATTGAAAGTTAAGTATAAATATTTGTAGATTCCTATACATGATAAAGGGTTCGCGGGACACGAGCGCCGCCGGTGTGGCAGAAAGGTCCCGCTACGCCAAACAGCGCGCCGGTAACCCGTTTCGTTGCCAAGTCTCTTCTTTGTCATTGCGTTCGAGGAAGAACATTAACCTTAATTTTCACAGCCTGAATTGAAAAAGAGTAAACCATGCTAACCCTGATGAAGCAGGTATGCAGTTAGTTACATTGGCAGGATAACATTTTTGTTATTATTTTGAGGTGACGGCCATTATCGTTTACTTGTTTTTCAAACTTCATTCGACCGTTCCATATAATTACATTTAGTTAAATAGTCATATTAATTCAGATTATGGAGCCTCTGGTTGAAATACTTGACTCTGGTGTCTAAGTAGCTCGTTTCCTATGTAAAAGGCAGTTGATATGAAACGTATTTAAGTTTCTGCTGACATGTCGGTCGGTTTTGGGCGCCATTAATCCATGGAATATGTATTCTGTCAAAGATTCTCTTAAATTAATGAACTTAAAAAAGTACTTACCTTAACCTCCTAAAGTGACTAATCCTGTGGATTTTGTAGAGAGTTAGAGAGAGATTTGATGAACACGGTGTCTAATAACCTCGTTTAGGTTGTGTTTAAAAGGATTTTTCAGCCTTTCCAACTCACCATTAAGGTCTGCCTGTTTATCAGGTCATCAGAGTACTGATGGTTACGGTCCATCATGGCCAGAAGAGGCAGAAGTTATCAGGAAATGTGAAAGGAGGTCTTTTGTTTTCGGTGTCAGCAGAGACCAGCGGATCTCCCTCTGACTATGTTTGTGGCACAGGTACAACAAGATGGTGACTTATGGTGAAATATCTGTTCATCCAACTAAAGCGAAAGCACTAGGCATACTTGATTGTTATATGACAGAACTGGATTGTTTTTCGGTTTTTTTGTTCCGTTTTTGGTTTTCAGTTGCAGCGGCTGGTTACTGGTGCTCAGGATGCACATTTGAAGATGTTCAGCGTGGTAAGTCTTAATCTGAAAAGATTATGATGCTGGAATTCTTAT
>JAABNX020000002.1:1948812-1971259 GCA_015163995.2 Mormyrus lacerda | reverse complement strand
AGTGCAAGCTGGTGCATTGGTTTTGCCCCACCCCCCCCCCCCGATTAATCGGTTAATCGAAAAATTAATCATCAGATTAATCGATTATCAAAATAATCATTAGTTGCAGCCCTACACTGTGCATAATTTATCAGTAAAATCAGGCTATATATGGGGTCCCTGGATGGTTTGCTGTTATCCATGGTTTAGGTTGTCCGTTGTCTTGGGACGTATCTCCCATGTATGTGGGGGACTACTGTATATTAATAAAGTTGCATCAACTTTTTTTGGGGAAAAAATGTATTAATCATGCTTTAGCAGAACTACAAAACAAAATCAACATGAAACCAATAACCAGTACCCTCTCACCAGTAACTGCAAACTGTAGCCTTGGTCAGAATTTTATCAGAGCACAGTAATTCTGGAACTCTGATTTTTCTCTGATCTTCATAGCCATTATACTTTATTGCCAGTATGTATGTGAAATATGTGTTGAATTGCAATCATAATGGTCTTAAGGACTTAAAATGTCTTAACTTTAAGTTGTTGAAACCTGAGAATTCTGGCATAAACGGATGGCTGAGCGATAATCATTTGAGTAACAATATTAATGTATGGTCAGTAGGTGTCACTGTTGCTTTGCGTTTGTTTTGTTCTCACACCATTGTAGGGTAGCTTCATTTCCTCTTGTGACGTTAATGTCTTGAACTCGAAATTCAGTGTCAAAAACAGATTTTACATTGAAGTGGCGAACACCAGCATGTTGGTGTAATGTTTTGTGTATATACCATCAGTTTTTAGCCTTCTGCTGCAGCTGTTCTCTTCCAGACAGGCTTTCCTCTGTGCCTCTCGCACTCGTGTTCCCAGGTGCCTTAGGAATGCACCCATCCAGGACGCTCCTGCCAACTCAGGCCCCCTCAGCTTCTGTAAACACTCCGAGCCGCACATCACTCAGCCTGCACCAGGCTGCTTGGCAGAACTGTATGGGGATGATTGAATAACCCAGCTCGATTGTGCTTGACGTTTACTTGCTCATGCTGTTAATTTTGTACTTGTAATTTGAACAGACTTTGAGGATTTCCATTAACACAGAGCCCTGGTGCTGTAATGTAATGCATCTGATGACATGCATGTGTCGATTTGCGTGTTTCGCAGGGGTCTCAGAAACGTGCCCTGACGACTCCAGAGCATCCTCGTTCTAAGAGGAGTGCAGCACTAATGACCAGCCCCCGAATGCTCCTCTCACCTGCCAGTTTCTCTCCCAGGTACCTGCCCCCCCCACCTTCCGGTATTCTCTCTTCCATGTGCATCTGCTGGCACCCTCTGTTCTATAGTTGGTCTCTCTCACTCTCTCTCTACCCCCCTCCCTCCTCCCACTTAGTGTAACCCCATCTCAGAAGTACAGCTCACGCGTGGCTCGCGGCGAGGTGGTGTCTACATTCGGTGTGGTTCAGGGCACCCGCTGGACTGGGCAGAAGAGGAAGGAACCGCTTAGGGTGGAGCTGCTGGAGGGGCAGGAGAACTTGCTAAGGAGCAGCTACAAGTTCATGTTCCAGAACCTCCGAGATATCCGTACCGGTCAGTCGCTGTGTTACGTCGAGCCGCGCACGTCTATAGGCGCCGGCAAAGCTTTCGAGCAGAAAATCTGACTGATGGTCCAAAGTCTGATCCTCCGCATGAAGAAGATCCTTTAACATCTTATTAGTCATGTGGACATTTTCATTGGCGTGCAAGTTCCTTTCTTGTCAGACATGTATGGCGTCACATTAGAGTCAAAACTCACATTGACAGTTTGGGGGCGGAGTCATGCCGTTTCTGACAGCGAACACTATTGGCAGATGAAGTATGTTTTATCTATGTTATAAGTATAATTTCACTGATTCTCATTGCCTCCATCAATATAAAACATACAGTTACAGATGCAGCTACACACGCTATTGCGTGATGCTGTGGCAGGCATTAGCTTCGGCATCTACATACGGTAAAGTAACGTTATCGTGTGTTACAGGTTTCCATAGACCATACATAATTTCTACACCTCGTCATGCAACCACTTACGATGAGTACTACTAACGTAGTTGTAACATTTTGTATCAAAGCTTTCAGTAGCTATTTGAACGTTGTGGGTTAGTTAAACTATTCTGTTGTATAGTACAACAATGTAATGCCCCTTTGGGAATTGATTTACAAAAAATATCTTCACATGGGGACGCACTGAGTTGTCTCAATGGTGTCAGGTATTATAAACTAGTTCCAGATAAAGACTTTAGTGTGATGTTTTTAGTACTGACTTTATCCATTTAGATTAAGTTAATCATTTAGACTAGGGGTCTCCAACAGGGGTCCTGGAGAGCTACTATCCAGTAGATTTTCTATCCTACCTGGCTTCTGATGAACCACATCTGCTCCTGGTACTTATCTGAGAACTAGTGTGGCTCATCAGAAGCCGGGTAGGATAGAAAACCTACTTGATAGTAGCTCTCCAGGACCCCTGTTGGAGACCCCTGATTTAGACAGCATCATTATTAAGATGACTTGTTAAACGATAAACAGACCTATTAATATTATTCAAAATTATAAGAATTAAAAACTTTTCTTCAGTGCTTTAAATTTTCAAGAAATTCAAACCTGGCCATATTCTCGCCCAGTCTGCTGCATGAAGTGCCTGAGGCAGCAGACGTGGTTGGCTGGACCTGCCTCATGGCCGCTTCTGTTCTTTGGTCTGTCTGCTGCCTTATGACGTATGGCATCTCTGAACCTGAGCTGCATCTACGTTATCTGTTTAACAAGTCATCTAACTGATGTCTCAATGATTAGTTAGGCAACAAGAATCGGTAAAATTATAACATAGATAAACCATACTTCATCCGCCAATAGTGTTCGCTGTCAGAAACGGCATGACTCCGCCCCCAAACTGTCAAAACCTACCCCCGGGCAGAACGCGAGCGTAAAAATTTCCCTGGAGCGCAGAGAGTGGCTGAAGGAAATGTGCTTTGCACGTGAGCACACCATGACGATAGGAGGAGAAAAATGCATTAGAGAAGGTGATATTATGATGAACGCGCACGCAGCTCTTTGTCCCGTGCTTGCGAATTTCACTTTTACTCTCACGAATTTCACTTTTGCGCTTGCGAGTGGCGTATTTACACGTGTGAGTTGTGACTCCAATGTGGCGCTGTACATGCCGCTTGTTCCTGAATGGAATCTGTGGCCCTGGAGATCAGTGCTGGCTGCTACATGTCTGCGGTTTATGCTGCTTTGACTCCGTCTTCTCTGGCAGTTTTTCAGACGGTTTGGAATCTGACGTTTGCATGTACACACATTTCCCCTCAGTCCTGAGTGACAAGGTTGAGGGACTAGGAGAAGAACTGAAGGCCCACTTCAGTATTGAGGAGTTTTCCTCTGCCTCAGCACCTACACAGGTATCCTGTCCCTCCTCTTTTGCTGTATACCAAAGTAATAGACCTTATGTCACTTAATTTCAATGGTCTGTAAATACTCTTGGTTCTGTTTAGTTTGTAAATGGTCATCCCCTCCCCACACCAAGTCAGAACTAAAATGATCACTCCAGTTTTTGAAAAGGGGTCCATAAGGTACCTGACTTTTCTTTTTGTGTGTTTTAATGGAGTAATGGTGTTTAGCTAAGGCTGTGCCTTCTCTTGGCTGCCCACAGGATGCACTGACCATCCTGGGGCGAGTGTGCTGTGACAGCAACGGGAAGCTCAACGCCCAGTCCGTGCAGCTGGAGCCGGGCCGGGAGATGAGAGGGCGGCCGGTGCCTGTGGACCTGTCCGAGCTGAAGGAGTACTCGCTGTTCCCAGGGCAGGTGAGAAGCCTTGGGTAATGATGGTCTGTTAACTGGTCCCCAGACCTCTCAGTCATGGCAGCAGATAAGGTACTAAACTGTTGAAAGATCTAGAGGGAGCAGCTTGCAGAAGGAATTTTACTGATCTATGGTAAGTTCTGACATGCAAGCTAATCAAATGCTAAACTCTGTTCACTTCCGGCTAACATGCTGGCATATGTCATACATATGTATTTTTAAAAAATGATACACTGATTACACTAAAACTTAAAGTATGTGGAGACCCTATTAATTAGAGGAGTTGATTAATTAAGCCTCATCCTTTTCAACAGGTATAATTAAGCATACAGTTACACAATTTCCCGCCAAGAGCATTAATGGCAGAATAGGCATTCCTCAGCTGTCATAACACCTACAGTTCAGACTTGGTAATCCGGCTGAAGCTAAACAGCTTTGGGAGACCAACTAGAAAAACTAGGTTGCTGCTGAAAGAGGTGTTATTGTGGCTAATAGGTTAGCCCATCCGGTGGTCTGTGTGGGTTCCAATGCCGCAGTGCAGTGATGGGGACAGTATGCTGTAAAAATGGTGCCGCCATTTGGATGAGACATAAACCTGAGGGTCCTGACTCACTGAGGTCATAAAAGATCCCTGGGCATCTTTTGAAAGAGTAGGGGTGGTACCTCGATCTCCAGAGTAAAACTGCCCGTGGTGCCACTGTCAAATCTGGCCTCTTGATCATCGCCTATAGATAACTGGTGAATTCTCTCCTGCCTCACCACCTTGTCTCCTCTGGGGTGAGCGTACTGGTGCAGAATGGCTGCCGTTGCATCATCCAGGTGGGCGCTACACTGCGGTGTTGGTTGACGTGGCTGTAAAGCGCCTCGGGTATCTTGAAAAGTGCTTTATAAATGTAACATTAATCCATTCACTATTATATGACTTAATCTTTCCAAAAAGTCAGTTTACCAAAGTTCTGCCCTGCTAAAGTTGCCCTGATCGACTATGAATTAAGTGTTTGTGAAGGTCAAAATGTCTGGGAGCAAATTGGCTGGTGAAGTGGTGGGCCACACATACTTGGAAAAAGGCAACTGATTACCCAAAATCAAATCCCACCAGCAAAGGTACAACATCTAATGGGAAGCCTTCCGAGAAGAGCAGAGGCTGTTATAACAGCAAAGCATGAGCCAAATTTTATTAATACCCTTGGATTTGAAAAGAGATGATCATCAAATTGGTGTCCATATACTTTTGGCCATATGGTGTATTTCTTCAGTAGTCTTCATTGTCATTATAACATTTATTGTATATGTTTTATAGCTGTAGTCCCTATAGCATGTAAGAGGTTTGATGACCTGTGCTTGTGATCGTTGGTTTAGAAGAGTCACAGTCAGAATCAGGATGTACCCAAAATGTCTGTGGTACGCTGCCAAACGTGAAGCACAGGATGCTCCTCATCGCACGTAGGCTGCATCACTTCGGTGCTGCTTGATGGTAACTGAGGTCTTCTTTCTTCAGGTGCTTATCATGGATGCGATGAACACTGCAGGAAACCGACTGGTTCCCACCAAACTGTACGAGGCAGGTTCCGTTCCTCCATTCCCCGGTGGTAATGCAGGGCCCCCATTGTGGTTGCGTTTGTGTATGACTTTGATTTTGTCTCGGCTTGGTCTACAGGGGGTGCCCCTGCCTTTCTATTCTGTGGATGAAGAAATGCAGGACATGTCAGAAGGTGAGGAAGCTAAGAGTTTGCTTTTCCCCATATTTTGTGTAATGTATGGTGCCACGGTTCTCCGACTGCATCTGAGTATTATTGTCTGGTTTTAGTGGGTGTAGAGTTTGCAGGTTCTGCCTGCGTCGTGATGTTTCCTTTTGCTGCGCAGAGGCATGCATTTAGACTAACTGGTATTCATTTCCCACTGTATGTGCTTGTGCATGTGCCCTGTGGTAGACTGGCATACTGTTCAGGGTAGACCCCAGACTTGTGCCCTGCAGAAGTTGTGGTTGCCTCAAGGTGCCTGATACCCTGACTGGGATAAGCAGTTGGAAGATAGATGGTATAGGAATGAAATTAGTATTTCAATAAAATTTTCCACTTTTCAGAAGGCGTAGCATATTAAAGTACAGTGTAGAGTTTTTAGTGTACAGTGTTGATGCCTTTATCAGATGTTTTAGACCAAAATACAGCTGGAGACATACAACATTCACTTAATGTGCACTTTATTAGGTACACCTGCCTAGTGCTGGGTTGGACCACCTTTTGCCTACACAGCAATCTGATGTACTCAAGTCCGAATTTGCATAGCTGTTTGTACTCGGGGTGTGAGTGTGCCCTGTAACGGACTGGTACACTACTCAAGGTGCCCCTGCTTTTTTGGTTTGGCTCCAGGCCCAGTGCACTGGATGGTCAGTGCACTTCAAGCCATGGATTGAACAAGGTTCTGGAAACTTCTCTTCTGGATTTTTGTCCATGATGTGTTTGCATTTGTAGCACTTTTAGGAGTCCAGCTATTCCCTTCTCAGCTCTCTCCTTAACAGCACCTTATTATGGGATGGTAACTGAACCTGTCACTGCATGCTTTACGTGCTCAGTTGAAGCCGCTGTTCAGAGTAGCAAGCTGTTAGCTTAAATCAGCAGGTTTACCTAGTAAAGTGGTTGTATGTTATTTGTCATGGATTGTTATCTTGTGTAAGTGCTTATTTATTCCTACAATGGCTATTAACTTTGGAAATATACGATGCAATTTTTTGGACAATGTAGGACTGTGGATCTTGGACTGGAGTTACGAACCCTCTGGCTCCACAGGCTCGTCTGGCATGACTCCTGTTGCTAGGTGACCTCACTGGTTGTCTTTGCTCACTTCAGAGTGTGACCCATTGATGGTCATGGTCGCTTGTGGACCATACACACCCTCCGACAGCCTGAGCTACGACCCCCTGATCGACCTCATCAGCATCATTGTCCGGGACCAGCCGGACACATGCATCCTGGTGAGCATTCTGCGGGTGACAGACTACTCCAGATGTCTGCACCCCTTCTGAGCGTCTTAGCATTTCTGCCTGGATTCTTCTCACCTCTTCCCTGCTCTTGCTCTCCTGCAGTTCGGCCCCTTTGTGGACTCTAAACATGAGCAGATCGAGGTAAGAGCCATTCCAGATGTGAGAAGGCATTGTCTGACTCTAATAGGAGTTTAGTGGCTGTTTCATTACAGGCATGCGGCTTGTGCTTTATGGCTGAATTGTGATTTTCTGATAGGTGTTGGTACCTGGTGTTATTTTAAGTTTTCACATGAGCAGAAACATTCAAAACAGAAAATCTGTTGAACTGTAAGCTTTGCAGTGGTGGCATCTATGCCTTCCTGTCACTTCCTGTGTTCTGTGCCACTTTTATGAATCTAGCACACAATCTCCTCCAACAAACATTAGCAGCAGAATGGATCATCATACAGAACAGCCTAGAGGGTTTCCTCTTTGCACCATCATAAAAATATCTTTTCGATATGTTAGTTTGACTGGGTAGGGTAATTCAGGTCTAGAGAGTAAAAGTCCAGACCGGGATTTTGATTAAACCAACCAGTTGAGTACTCTGTGACTCTTTATGCTCATCTGGTTGGTTGAAACAAAATCCCGATATGAACTTTCACACTCTGGACCTGAATTACCCGCCTCTGGGCATACGAGCAAATGTCTGGCACCCCTGGAACATTTCGGTGGTTAAGGGCCCAATGGACACGTGACTTAGGCCTAAGCGGCTGAGCAACACACCGCTACAGTAGCCGAGCTGAATGGCAGGAATCCCACCAGCAGTATTCCAGCATCTGATGGAATATCTATCCCAGAAGAGCAGAGGCAACAATAGGCTGGCCAATTTCATATTAAAATACCCTTGGTTTCAGAATGAGGTGTGGCACAAGCTGGGGTCCACATACCTTTGGCCATATAGTGCAATCTGCACTTTCTCCTCTCTTTTTGGACTAGTTTACCTTTCGGGAATATGCTTATCCCTCTCTGTGCAAAGACATGCAGGTGGGACTAACTGGATTAGTGGTTAATAAAAGCAGTGGATGAATGTATGGTTTGGGTCTTTGTGACTGCATGCTGTTCAGGAATTTAACTTAATTGGTTGTTACTTTATAAATTCATTCTGTCCATTCATCTACACATATTTTATAAGTGCTTATCCAGTGCAGGGCTGCACTGGGCCTGGAGCCAAACTAAAAAAGCAGGGGCACCTTGAGTAGTGTACCAGTCCGTTACTGGGCACACTCACACCCGAGTACAAACAGCTATGTAAATTCGGACTTGAGTATTTTCCTTGCGGATTGACCTGCAGCCCATCCTGGGTGTTCAGGATCAGTACTGGATGAGCAGTTATCGAATATGGATGGGTGGCATATTTTCAGCACCTGAATCTTAAAAATGGCAGATTTGCTTCCTTCACCGTATCCTGCTGCCCATGGGTTTAATGTTCAAATAGAAACGATGAGATCAGAATAAGCCTATGCTTCTCAACCTGGTTCAGGGACCCCAGACAGTCGACGTTTTTGGAAAATATGGATGGTCTAGGGGTCACCGAGGACCGGTTTGAGAAACGCTGGAATAAGTAACCCTATTGTAGCAGACAGAGCAACAATCATTTTTAAAGACTATTGGCATCTGATCATTTACAGCAGGTGTGGCATAGGACATAACAGACTCACGCTCGCGTTTCTGCGTATGGGTGAGGACTCCTCCCCTCTCTGACCCCCATGTCAGTGCTCTTTGTCAGTTAGGCACGCCTTCATGTATCTTTTAATGCTGTTGTCCCAATCAGCACTTAATAGGATGTTTTTATTATGGTTAAACCAAGGGGCAGTTCTGGAGTTTTTAACTACAGCCACCGTAAAGCACCTTGTTTCAAATTTTATTATTTGTTGGGAATGTTACTGTTTATATATTTTGATGTTTTCCCACCTAGGCTATTGTAACAAATGTTATTACACTTCAATGAAGCATAATAAAAAGTATTTTAAAATGAAAGGCCTAGACCTGAACCATAACAACTGTGCTAAGGGAATCATATAGTAACATTTTTTCTCACTTACAGAAATTCCAACTGACAGAGACATTTGAAGATTTATTCTCCAGATGCGTGAAGAGTATACTAGAGGGAACTAGAGGGTAGGGTTATGCTTAAGTTAATAGTTAAATGGAGTCTTTAAGCAGCATCAAATGCACTATTGGAATTTATTTTTTTCCGCCATCTGCTAGGGTTTTGCTTGTAATCTTTTTTTCATTCCTCTCTTCTCTCTTCCCTCTCCCTCCGTGGCCCCGCAGTTTGAGGTGCCATTTTGTGTTCGTGCCGTCCCAGAGAGACGTCCACCACCTATTTGTTTACCCCCAGCCGCCTTTCATCTTGCCTAGTCTCAGCAAGGAGGACATGGAGGTGAGCCCCAGCAGCTCCCTTTCCAGTGTCCCCTTTGTGTGTGCAGTGCGGCACGAGAGTCAGCACAGCGATGCGAGCAGCTAAGGAATAATGTTGACTGGATAGGTGGTATCTGACTGAACAGCCGCTCAGATTATGGATGTTTTCTGAAACAACTGGTTTATTAACACTGATGGTTCAGCTGTGTATGTTTACTGGAGATGAGGGGGGTGAGCTCATCCATTGTGTGTGTGTGTGTGTGTGTGTGTGTGTGTGTGTGTGTGTGTGTTTGGCCTTTAGCGCGTCTCCCTGGTGTCTGACCCCTGCACGGTGCTCATCGAGGGCGTGACCTTTGGCCTCACATCCACGGACATTCTCTTCCACATGGGGGCTGAGGAGATCAGCAGGTATGAGACCTGGGGGGGATTTGGGCCACACAAGCCCTGTGTTTTACTTCCCAGAAGAATAAAAACCCAAACACTCACCCCCGACCTGTGCTTTTCAGCGTGTCCGGCTCCGACCGCTTCACACGTATCCTAAAGCACATGCTGACCCAAAGAAGGTGAGCGGGACTTTTGTTGGAGGCACAGCGGCCTCATCTCTCAGGATGAGTAGCTCATGGCCTTGTTTCTCCTTACTTCCTGAGACGGTTATGTCATCTTCTGCACTCTTTCTCCAGCTATTACCCCTTGTACCCTCCGGCAGAGGAGGTCAACCTGGACTATGAGAAGTTCCAGTATTACGGCCAGTTCCCCCTCACCCCTGATGTATTGGTTGTACCCTCTGAGTTGCGCTACTTTGTCAAGGTATGACTTGAGTGATGCTTTCCCAAAACACATTAACTGTAGCACATGCTGCATTTAGGCTTAGTTTTTGCCAAATTTAAATTAATCCGTCTCGTAAAGCACAAAATAGCATTGCGAACTTGCTCTGAGTTAACCATTCCTCCTGTCTGTCCTTCAGGATGTGATCGGCTGTGTGTGTATCAATCCCGGCCGACTGACTAAGGGGCAGGTAGGCGGGACTTACGGAAGGCTGCTCGTCCAGCGCCGTCCTCCGATCGCTGACGGGAAGAGACAGAGTCCCTGTTTGGCCTGTCAGGTGGTGAAGATCTGATCTGCATTCCCTCATTAAGCAAAACGATCTTCCTTGAAAAAGACTCTGTGTACTCGTGTTGGTAATGCTCTCTGGTCCATGTGAAGCCTGTGTTGGGGTCATTTCTGCAGTCCATTTCACTGGCTGCAAGCTCACTGCCCTTCCAGCAGTGCTGGTAATCAATGTTGGTAAACTTACTTGAAGATCATCGGCACACCAGATAAACTGTCTTAAATGTACTTCTATAATGGCATGATATTGTAAAAAGATATCCATGTATTGTATTTAAACAAACTACTAACACACATGCTCTTTCTGGCGGGGAATGGAAATGTATCAATCTTGTAATTCTCTATCCTATTCAATAAATTATTTTCATCCTTTTGCATATTTTTTTACGCATGTGATTTCCCCACTTATATTTTACATTTGTTTGGTGCCTTTTGAAATACAATTGCATGATGAAATTTGCAGCTAATGAACACGTGACCTCTTCTAAACGCAATTTTTTATGATAAGCAAGTCATACCGGAGTCAGCACAGAATAAGTGTGTGTGTGTATATATATACCGTGCCCTGAAAAAAAAACTCTGAACTTGTTAACTAACAGATTTAACCAAAAAAATCGAAGCCAAATGGACTGGACCATCGCGTGTACGCCGCGTTTACATTTCCCATCACTAAATTCATAGCGATAATAACTTGTTTGCAGAAAAAATATCGTTCGCTCTGTATTACAATGATGAAACATAGAGATTGATTTTTGAGATTTCACTGAAATCGACTAACTGATAACAACAATGTCCAGTCATAGTGAAAACTCCAGTCTGATGTGCATTACTGATCTTCGATTAACGCTGTACTGTGTTCATTCCTTAGCTGTGAAGAAACTTCACATTTGGGACATTTCTAATGAATTAAATCTGGCGTGTTGGAGCAGTGGGATTGGGAGGAGATCTGTCAGAAGTATTGTCCTGGGAAGTGAGGTCAGGTCCCTGGGAGTGGACACCGCAGCCAATATTTGGCCGTCATCTATTAGCCAATCGCCAGTAAATAAGAAAAATCATTTTATACTCCTTAACCATTCACAAAAGTTAGAGTTGTTCCTTTTAGAACGTTCCTGTTCGCTTTCGGTTCTGTTTTTAATGAGTTCGCCTAGTTGTTTTGTTGGACAGAATTTATTTCCCTTTTAGTGACAAAGAAAGGCGGGTGGAAAATTAAAACGATTAGGTCACACTTGGCTGTCCATAGTTTTTCTTGTCCGGAGGGTTTATTCAGACGCAACTAAAAAAAGCTGAACTGTGCATTGGTATATCTTTTGACACATCAATTCAATAATATGTAAAGTATAAACAAGCGCATGTTGGACACCAAAAAACGAATTACATTTACTATTCACGTAGCGAATTGTTTGCATTAATAAAAGCGGTCCCAGCCTGCACTGCCATCGGTGCAATCGTGGCAGTTTAGACAAAGCTATTGATCTTCGTTCTCTATGCCTAAAGCTTATTAACAATAGACTGTTACTAAGCGACCGTTTAAACGCGCTTGGAGGGAAGACTGGGCGGGGGGACTAGACGCTCCTCGAACTGTCGCATTCATCGGGTTCCCAGACAGGATAGTAGTCGGGAACAAGCAGCATGCAAGAGTGCACTATGGACAGAAGTAAAATGAAAGGTGAGTGTTGTCCTAATGTTATATTTAAATGAATCGCAAAGTCTGAGTTCTTTTCGAACAGCAGCAAAGTTTCTTTTTTGCAAGTTTCCATGACTAATATATCACGGTAAACATTAAAATACTTACGTTTAAAAGGCTAACTCGTAATAAACACAGAACATTGACATTCTGAATAGACTGGAAACTCGTAGAATATTTTATGAGAAAAAACTTTAGTCAGTATGCCTAACATAAATTTTCTTTATTCGTTTATTTTGCATTTGTGTTATATTAGGGTCGCCAGGGGCCAACACCATTACTTATTGTAACGGACATTGATTGTAATGCGATTTATACCACGGACATTTAAAGTATTTAAAAATGTAGTCTACGTAGTTTTTACTCAAATCATTTTTTTGGCCACGGATACAGACGAGTCTTCCCATGGACACGTTTGCCATGTACGGACAGGTTGACGATTCTTAAGGATCGCTCGACGTGCTTTTATTTACTCGCCTGGTAGGAAAATCCTGCAGCCTGTTTTACCGAAATATAGAGGCGTGGGTACGAAATGACCGCGGCGGCACGCGCTCCTCGCCTTTCCCTGCCTGCGTGCGTCATCGTTGTGACTGATGCAGCAGCACGCAGATACTGCGCCCAGTCCAGCGCCAAAGCTATAATGCGAATGAGCGGTGAGGCCGAAACGTCCTGGGAAAGTTACAGGGAAAGGCTTCGGGGAGGAGATTGTAATTAAGCCGCCTTTACTGTAGCCAGGAATGCTTTACTGATTCTGTTACGCGCTACGTTTTAAAATTATGTTAACTCAATTCATATTGTAAGCCGCATTCATTTTGAAACTTCTAAACGTTTTAAAGAAAGCTCGGTCCAATGTACACCTGTTGCATTTTTTTTAATAGTTTGGCAATGTCAGATGTAGGCTATTATGTGGCTATAATGTACCAGAACACCGTGAATACCAGTATGGAATACATTGTCCCCTAACAATACTGTTCCATCTGCATGTACGTCGGTAGAGAAACTCGTTTTGCCCCAGTATTGCCGGTCAGCTCATTAATCGACAAGGGTGACCATTAATCTATTTGAGTTTGTCCGGAATCTTGAATTGAATTTTGAAATACATGTTACTCACTGCTGTGAGCCAATAAGGTAACATACTTCCTTATTTCTCAATTACTATAATTACTTAACACTCCACTATTTTTGTTTTTTTGCTGGATAATTTCTATAATCTTTATTATGATTCCTGTAAGTAGGGTTAAGCATTTTCTCTTTCTTGTGACGAGAATCTTTTTAGGTTTTTGTTTTAAAACGTATAATCTAAATTAGAGGTGTTCTGGTCCTATGGTCCTATATTAGTAATATAAATTAGTCCTGGAGTCAACAAGGGAATTTAGTAAGTTGTTAAGTTTCTGATCCCTGTAAGTTTCTGATCAATGTTCTATAACAACTTGTTATATTCAGGGTTGCAGGGGGTCTGGAGCCTATGGGTACAAGGCAGGGAACAACCCAGGATGGGGCACCAACCCATCGCAGGGAACACTCACACACCATTCACTCACACACCAGTCACTCACACACCATTCAGTCACACACCGGTTACTCACACACCGGTCACTCAGTCACTCACACACTCATCATTCACACACCAGTCACTCACACACTGGTCACTCACCCACCATTTACTCACACACCAGTCAGTCACTCACACACCATTCGCTCACACACCACTCAATCGCACATGCACTCCACTTATCATAAATATATTTTATGATCCCCTTAATCATTTTGATGACAGTGAAAAAGCTATTGAAGTATTTCATATGTCTGTCCATCCATCCATCTTCTGTAGCGGCTTATCTTATCCAGGGTTGCTGGGGGTCCGTGGCCTCTCTCGGAGGCTAAGGGGCACAAGGCAGGGAACAACCCAGGATAGGGCACCAACCCATCGCAGGGAACACTCACACACCATTCACTCACAAATGCACACCTACAGGCAATTTGGCAACTCCAATCATCCTGAGCTAGAGTACCTCAGATGAAACATTTTATATGGCATTGATCTAAGTGATATATGAGAAACCCATCCATCTTCCAACTGCTTATCCTGAACAGGGTTAGAATGTAGCTGGAGCCTTTCTCAAGAAGCACCGAGACAGAGACAGACTGGATGAGATGGCACTCCATCACAGGTCACTCGCGCATATCAGCTGTGCACAATTTAGAAACTCCAGCTGACCTATCTGTTTTTTTGGAATGTGGTAGGAAGCTCATATGATAAGGGACACACAAGATAAGACGTGATAGGAACACACAAACTCCACACGCACAGACTGTGGGTGGGATTCAAACCCCCAGTCTGGCAGTCGCCTTCAAGATAAAACTGAGAACCAGAAATTGTGCTGTACATTAAATTAATGCAAAGATTCACAAAAGCATATGAATACAAACTCTAACTTCACCATGGAAACAATAGACATTTTTACAAAACAGAGCTGGGAGTTCAGTTCTGTTTGCTTGTCATTTCTGTCCATGGATTGAAAGTTGTGCCCCAGGCTTGTACTCAAGACATTGTTGAAACCTCAGATGAGAACTGGCAGAGCTGCCCAGTAAATCTGGTATTTCTTTTTACATAGCACTGACCTGAGTAATAAACATAGTAGGCGTGAGGCGAGACTGTGAACTTTAATAAGTTTCATACCACAGTATTTGGTAAACATTTCATATGAATAAGCTGGGTGTTTCCAGAAGGGATCTGGCCAATTACCACACAATGGAGTTACATTACTGCCAGAATTAACTGAATTTTACATTAAGTAATTTTAATTAGTCATGTGGTTTGTTTTGAAATTCAGGAACCTTATTTCCAATTCTGACTTTATGTTCTGTTTAATGTAACTTTTTTACTACATGCAGACTGGTTTTTAAAATATGAAATGCAAATTAACAGCCCTGCTCTAATTAACTGAACTCTTTAGACACTTAGAGATTGTATTTTAAAAATAAGTTTCAAAGTGTACATATTTCGGGGGCCCATTGGGGAGGTGGGGGAATACGCATATTCCAGACAATTTACATGCTACATGTTGAATCCCACAATGGTACTCTGATAAACTTGAACATCACAGAATCTATGGCTTACCGCACAACGTAAAAGCGTGCTTGGGTTTTTTTTATTCCAGATCTTACTTCCAGCTGTGTTTCAAGCAGTGTATTTCCCAAACCATATACAAACGGAATATATCACAACTAAGCCTAAAGTTTTTACAACCTTATTATCCAGTTCCAAATGCCATACGAAGGAAATGTCCATAAAGTGTAATTTTTATAATCTATTATGTTATTATGGTACCACAGTCATGGATTTCCTGTCACGCACTGCAGTATCAGTGGACAGTGCAGGCCTGCAAGATGTGCGATATTAATATCGCCAATGCATATTATGCAAATGTAAATGTCACATTGTAAGGACCACAATAGTCAGCTAATTTAACGTTAGGTTTTGCTAACAAATAGCTTAGCTCCTCATTTACTAGTGAAGAACAAAACATGAGCTGATATAGTTCCTGCATGAAATACTTGAACCATCATGATTTATTAATGATGAATGAACTTTGGATCAGCATGTAACTAACGCTTAGTTACTGGTTAATTAATGCACTGTTGTGTACTACTATGTTATATGTGCCCCCTTAAGTCAGGTGTTACCTCTATTTTCTTACTATCATACCGTTTGGACATTATCCTGTGATATATGGCATTTTGACAGTATTTTCGAAAGCATCACTATTGCAGTTTTATCTTAGCGATAAAATTAGCTGAGCAGCGATATGGCGAATAGAGATCATTAATAAATAGGTTTTGCTAAAACTATTCACTTTCTTATGGGAGACAAATCTTAGCAATCAATGCTATTTAAATGATTGTTCTTTTTCAAGATTATCTAGTAATGCCATATGCTCTAAAATCAGTGTAATGTTTTCCGCTGCTTTTCCATGTGCTCTGCATGCACTATTGGAGCCAGTCGTAATCATTTTCTTTCACACTCATAGTGTGGCACATCTGTGAGAAATTGTACACAAATTAGTGAGGAGAAAAGCAAACAAGAATTGATCACCAAATCTTTTGCTTTATGGAAATATTTTGTATTCCATACAAACTGTTGGCCATACTTTATTTTGGATAAATTTTGAACTGCTGTTTTTTTGCTTTAAAAATATCACAATATTTGTTTTTTTTTTCAAATATCTTGCAGGCATTCTTCAGTAGAATCTGCAAATTTGAGTTATTCCTAATGAACTGAAAATAAGTATATGATCAAAGAGTTTAAGGAGCTAAGGTTGTAACATTCTGCCTTCTAAACCTCAACTACAGGCATTTAAATTGTTCCTCAGGTTGGATATAAAGTCTAAATGTGAAATAACATACATTTTAAATGATTCCCAATATTCTTACAGCACATTTTTCTCAATCACAATGTAACTGTTACCATCCTGTAAATAACGTAAGCTTTCCCTCATGTGTATGTTGAATGAGAATACTGTACTTGATATAATACTTTTGTCTTTTTTTAGTATTTAATTATATTCCAGATGTGTGTTCTTTGTACATCTGTATTCATGTAAGTCATAGCATGATTATTACATTTCATTTCCATGAGTCAGTGCGCACATTGCAGCTGGGATTCTGAGAGTTATTTTCAGGCTTTTTAGTTAAGCGCTATATCTATAGCAAACTTGGAACTGAGGTATTATAGCAGTCATCTGCATTTTATTAGGAGTCTGGAAGGAAAAACCTTACTCTGGAAATTTTTTTGACTTCAATCAGGGACACAGAAAATCTTTCCCCCAAGGTTACCTCATACCAGCCCCTAAGCGAGCCTACTTCAACTAACATGGCATATTTATTTCTACACATGGTTCTCAATTGACAGAATTGTTTATGTAGTCTAAGAAACTTTAGCAGCAGTCTGCCTGTGCTGGCATGAAAGTTATGAGCTAAATATAGATCCTGAGGGGGCGTAATCATAAAGATAACGGATGTTGCACAACGAAGAGGATTGTTTTTATTACATGTCTGTCACCATCATGTTGTTCTTGTAGGACACAAAAAATTGGATCATTCACATTTTTGGACATTAGTTATCTCTGTGGATGGTTCATGCAAGTCAAGAAGGCCAGTTATATTGCCTGATAACCCGAGGTCAGTGCTGAATCTGACTTCTTTATTATGCCAATAAAGTCAGAGTTTAAAGTGAATAAGTTATGTTGTTGGGTCTGTTTTTGGCTCTTCAGTTGGATTACCAGTAACCATTTAGCATTTCAGAAGGAACGCCAATCATTGTTTTGGTTTGCTTTGTTGAGTTGTAATGGGCACACCCTGGTCTTCATTCAGTGTGTAGGTATACTGTGCAATCCGTACCTGTATTGTGAATGCAGATCTTCATCAGTGTGTCTGTTATCGTAGTGAAACTGACCAGCTACAGCTAGAGTGTCAAACATTATTAATTGTAACACTTTACTGGTATACAGTGGTAGTGTATCTGAGTGGTCTAAGGTGCTGGATTAAGACTAAGTCAACCTCTGTCAACCATTTTGCATGTGTTCGGAAGGTCGCTGGTTCACGTTTTATGGCTGGCAGCACAGTTCCATAGCCACTGAGCCCCTGAGAAATGCCCAAAATCCATGAAAAATATTCCAGGGGTGCTTGATAAGTGGCTAATCCTGCACTTCGACACAAAGTCTTGTTTTCATCTTTATTTGTGTGTCTGTCTTACAGAGAAAGCAAGACGGGAAATGCGGGAACCAAACTGATCTATTGTGTTGTAATGTACCAGAGAAACACTGCCAGAAACACATTCCTTATGTGTGCCAATAAACCTGATTCTGATTCTAAATCATTTCAATGTACACTGTCAGAAAAAAGGGTACAGACCCGGTAGGGTTTTGGTACAAACAACATTAATGTTTCCCTCATGGTACAATAATGTTCCTCAGAGTCATTTTCTTCACCTTAAATTAGACTAAAAGCTACATTTACATACAGTGAGGGAACAATTGGCAGACCCTTCAGGGTACAGGGTACAGGGTACAGCCCCAGTGACAAGTAATTGCATCCTCAAAGATACAACTTGGGTCTTTTTTCTGACAGTGTGTCTGTACTTGTCAAATGAAAAATAAATGTTGATTTATTTTTTTTCCGAAGCATATATCTTCTGGGGTGGGAGGTGGCAGTTGCTAAGTCGGCACCCCCTCAGAAGATAATGGGCGGGTGATGGTCATCGCTAAGATGGACATTAGTCTTACTGCTATTGAAAATGCATATAGGGTTGTCAAAGTTAACTCGTTAATGTGTGGTACTTTGTGTTACCAAATGTGTTAATTTTGATATCTCAATGAAGGAACAGTATCTGTAGTATCTGATACCTGTAGTATCAGACCTAATGTGGATTTTAAAAAACATGAGGATGTGAAAATCACTATTTGGGCAGCTGGATGACTGGTAGGGATTGGCTATGTACTAACTCTTACCATGTAATGCTCTAAACAAGTAAATTGTTTATGTTTTTTTTAAAAAATTGCTGAATTAACCCAGCAAAAATTCTTCAGTATAAGACCTGCAAGCTTTGATGTAACAGGTGAAAAATATCTTACAGTATGTAGGCCTAATTTTGGAGTACAAGAGCGGTTGGAAATGAAAAGGCCACGGGTGGACTGCGGGTTTAAATGGCAACTCGTGTTTTGAAAACAGTTTTTCAAAACGTAAAAAAATACCAAATTTTATGTATACAGCCGGTGGTAGGCCTGTACATTTCAAATCTATAATAAAAGCTTTTTTTAATTGTGCAAGCTATTCTCACAGGCGCCATCCAAGAATTGGAATGCTTGAAATCACATAACATTTTATTCGGATTCGGTTCGAGCATCGGTATCTATTTCATACGAGTCGGGCCGGCTACGGAATTACATAACAGGTCGAATGCGGTTCTAAACACTGCATGGGGGCATGGATACCATGGCGGATTCAGGGGAGCCAGTACTTCACAGGGACCCTTGAATACATAAAATTATATGTGAAATTGGGCGGGCGGGCTATACTGTACGTCTTACCACGGTCTGCATGTATGCCAAATGTTTCGCACAGGTAAATAGGCTTACCTCTCTCTTCTTGTGTCGTAGTTCAGAACAACGCAGTAACTACATTTCCAGTTGTATTACTAGAAAAATAAAAAATAAATCCATACAGTAGCTCTGTACTGACCGGCTTCGGAGGCAGCTTACCTGTACATATTAACACACCAGAGAACTGGGTTAGAGATGAGCTGGTTATTTGTTGAATTCAAAGGTTACATGTGCGACGCCTTACCCAAAGACAAGTGTGAGACGCCAAGTGACACGGCGTGGCAATGGCACGCGACTGGTGCACGAGCAGCGTGCGACAAACGACACGCGACTCGCCGCTGCTGGAATTTCCAACATCAAGGAAGCGTTTTCGAGTGCTGTGAGAGAGTAGGAAGATGCGGCGTGGAGCCTAAGAATGCGGAATGGGAAAGCAAATCCAATAGTATGTGAAGTGCAAACTTATGCGTATTAATATTGCTTACACATTTGCGCCCAGACTAAAAAAAAGCTCTGGTATCCTATAAAAGGAACAGCATATGACAATTATCGCTATTTCAAGGCTGAGTGCGTCATTCAGTTTTCGTTTAATCTAACGCAGCATTTCTGAAATGCAAGAGGGGCTGATGTAAATAAAAGGAAACCCTAAGGTAAAAGAAGGAAAACTACTTATTAAGCATATTGTGGAAAAATATAAATACCCCTTGATGCCTTATGCAGATGTAGACGAATGAATTTCACAGTCCGATGCCGCAGTTTATGGGCTGCCTTAGTATGCGCTGAATACTTAAAAACCACGAAGGAGAGAGGAGTTTGAGTCAGGTATCCAATTCGACTGTATCATCATTTGTTCAGTGTGCTATGGTGTCAAATTGAAGAAACCTTTTTATAACGACCGCGTCAGCGTATGGAGTGCCTCATACAACATATGGAGTCAAACCTCGACTTTCAACTCAGGAATACTACTGTAGGAATACAAAGGTAAACGAGTCCTTTAAAATATTATAATCTGCTCTTAGCAGAGAAAGTAATGCGATATTCAGTTATAAATTAATTTGACGGTTATTGATGGGATACATTAACATTGGTAAAATCGGACTGTAACGAAGGAGCTGTAGCCAAGGGGAGCAAGCAAAACTATATTTCAGCGCTTTACACATAAAGGTTTACCAAGACCTCAAGTTTGTCATAAATTCACAAGTTATATATTCACCACATTGGATTGATAGCCGCGAGAGACTAGTTTTTATCCCTACAATTCAGAAATATTATTTGTCCTAAAATTTTTATGCAGAATGCCGTAAAGCGTCGCGCCCTGAAACGATGTTATTCTCACGATTAGTTGACTGTTGATTGGTTATGACTGTTTATTAGATCTATGAGACTTATTAACAGTAAATTGACATATGATCTAATTCTGGTTTCCATTGCTTAAATGACTCTAGACTATCAAAGGTCAAACATTTGTGTGAAGATTATATTTAGACATTTACGTTTCTCCAAACGCCAGATTAACAGTTTATGGTTCATACTCTGTTCAGGCGGAGTTTCATAGATGCTGTCGACGAACATATTTTTATATTCGGTGTTTGTTGTAGTGCCGAAGTTTTTGTACTTGTATTACGTTTGGAAGGCCAGTTCCTCTTCGGTAAGTTGGCCACAGTCGCTCTATAAAAACAATACACTAGTTTCATGCTTCATTGTGCCTGGGTGGCGGCCACGGTCGGGGACGTTACGTTTCTCACAGCTTTTGATAGGGAGGCTTGAATGATGACAGTGAGCGCATTGTTCCCGGCTCAGTGTCGCAGCCCATGCTGTCCTGACAATGACATTCCCAGACCTCATCCAGCGATCTCTGAGTGGTGCCAAGCATGCAGAAAATCCCGTGCACGTGTTTCATACATTAACTGGATTTTTTAGTACTATATGGTGGATAATCACAACTCTGGAATTAACCAGCATAAAAGGACTTTTTGTAATTAGTACGACCGTTGCTGTCTGATTCTAATGATCTATTATCGCGTGTTTAAACTTCGTTTAATTAGTTCTTAACTAGCAAAACTTGCACAATTTGGAAGGGGAAGGAGGCTGCCATCTAGTGTTACAATTTATTAGTTATGATCGTTATTGTATTGTTGTGGAAAGCTGCTTTTCTCTTTGTGTGTCTTTCGAAACCGTTTTCTTTAAGTGTTCATTGGCTTTCGCTTATTCTTGATTTAACAATTCAACTAGGCCGTACCGTGAATCCAGCGCTGGACGTGCCTCATGTTCGTCGTCGCACGCTCCTTCTGGTATAAATCTACACCGGATTACAAGCCGCCCTGTATAGTTTCAACGGGACGCAACGGCTCCTTATTTTCAGATCTCGGTTATTTTGACTTGCAGGGATTTGTGTGATGCAGACACTCAGGTTATGGCTCTTGGAGCCACTCGTCCATGATTTTGTGTTTTGATTCCAATAACCAGCATAGAAGCTCATGGATTTATCTACTTTAGTTTCTTTGAAGACACCCTAAAATCCACAAAAACCGTCATCCCATTTCCCGTGTTTTTTTCTGGATTCTGTAAGAGCATCCAGTGTCACTTAATCGATAGTGACACCACACGCTTACTCTGACTGTTTATAGTGCTGCAAAGGCAGTAGGCATAATGCAAGGGCATAGGTTTGGTTTCAACATTGGTAAATCAGCTTCAAACCTAGGACACACGTGGTGCTCCCACAATATTGATAGGGACCTGTCCTTACTGGCCATAACAAATCTATGCCCTTGCACACCTGTTTAACATTCAAAGTCAGTTTAATCTAACGTCATGCTTGGCTTTCTGTGAGAAGCTGCGTTATGGAGACTCAGTAGGCCTGTATTTTTTCAGTTTGTTGTAGCATCTCTGGTGTATGCTGTTGTCTTAATCACCCTGACTTTCATTCCAGATCTAATTACGTTTTTACGCTTATTTGTGCCTGAACAGAACATTCACTTCAGACATTTATTGCAGAAAAAAAACAGATGCCTATATCTCCAAAAAAATAAAAAGAAAAAGAAAATCCTCAGAGATGTTCAGGGGACGTCCGGAAGTTCACTGCTGCATTTTCAGGTCAGAATAGTTCTGGGATCAAAATAGAGTGTCTTCTCATTCTTAGTAATTAAATATCAACACCTAACATCTAACATAAAATACACACAACTCACCATCCACAGGGAATGTCATGCTAACAAGAGTGCAGAGCTTTTTCAAAGGAAAAGTGATATGTCCGGGTTAGCAAGAGTGCACAGGAAAAGTGATATGTCCGGGTTAGCGAGAGTGCACAGGAAAAGTGATATGTCCGGGTTAGCGAGAGTGCACAGGAAAAGTGATATGTCCGGGTTAGCGAGAGT
>JAABNX020000002.1:1899870-1920436 GCA_015163995.2 Mormyrus lacerda | reverse complement strand
ATGAGAGTGCAGTGCATATTAATGAGAGTGCAATGGATGTTAATGACAGTGCAGTGCATAATAATGAGAGTGCAATGCATGTTAATGAGAGTGCAGTGAATATTAATGAAAGTGCACTGCATGCTGGAAAATTATTTTACAAAACGAAGCATCCATGTTTCTGATTTGTTTTTGTTAAAGATCGCAAGGAATTATATATTCTGGAGCCCCCCCCCCCCACCCAGAGTACCTTTACCTGCAGCTGGTCACCTTCCGCATTCCTTCTTGGAGGCTGCCATCCCTTGTGATCAACCAGTGGGCCACACTCCACAGACGTCACCCCTGCAAACAAACTAATGAGAAGTCAGGCTGTTAGCAGACAGAATACAATTTTGCATGGACTCATTCCATTAGTTCACGCTCACAGTGACAAAAAATGAGTCCAGCTACTACTGTGGGTAATTTAGCTGCACGCCAGCGCCAGTGGCATGCAGCTGAAGTCCGGCGGCAGCTGTGTGTATGACAAACACCATCCACAAGAGGCTAAAGGTACATGTTATTTGTTATTATACTCAAGAACAAGTTTAACAATATTAAGTTGGTGATTTTCACAATGAATAAAACACATCACGAGCTTGTCATGATAATTTGCCAACTAAGAATAATCTTAATTAGTAATTACTGTGAAAGTCTGACCTGTAATTGAGATGTTTTTAGGTAGAAATGCTAATGTGTTGGCGGACATAATTGACTTATATAAAACAAAAACAATATTTCATTTGCACATTCATTCAATGACTAATTTTGCCCTAGCTGTTTGTGCAAAGCATAACCAGGGTAATGGGATGCAAAAACACATAGCTTAGTGTAATTACCTAATGAACGTGCTTTATAAAAGCCAGCAAGGGTTAGGGTCACATGTCACACTATATAACCATGCATGAGAGGGAGGGAGCTGGGTATGTGCAAAGTCCTGGGGAAGTCGATTCATTTTCGTTGAATATACTGAGGCGCTGACTCTGGACAAGCGGCTGGGCTTTATGGGGAGAGAGTTCTTCAATTTCAATTTCTCTTTGGCTTTACTGCCACAGGATAATTCCTTCCTTGGTCTAATAAATATGCATGGGCAGTGCTTCATATCATCTACAAGGTGGCCAGATGCCATGACATCATGCCAAAAGAAGAGGAGCAGCAAGACGTTGCCATAGCAGCCAGGGCTACTGCAACCCACTATAGCCCCAAGGTTTACTGCAAAGTTCCGTAGTGACTTTGTGGAACGGGGGTAGTATAATTCCTAAAAAATGAACCGCGCAGTAACAAAGGCAATGGCGTTAACATTAGAGTTTCTGAATGCATATTATTTGGCTCCTTAACTTATGATATTAAAATGCATAGGTAAGTAAATGAACCATTAGTTATTGGGTGTGTATTACAGGGAGAGCGGACAAACAGAAACACCTAACAATGTATCGATATCAAGGGCATAATAAAAAGGAGAGCTTCCCTTCAAGACCGCTACAATCCATCTTAGAATGCTGACAGACAAGTATTGTGGGATACAATTGTGCATATTAGGACACTGGATCATTCCAAAGCTGGTAGAGTGATACAGGCCGCGGAAATCTACTTAACACTGTGATTCGGCACTGCCAGTAAAAGTGCATTGATGCTAAGATATGTTGATTGGGGTGGCCATGGAAGGAACTTCTTAGCGTTCATGAAATCGGTCTTGAATTTTAGCATTTATTTGAGAACCGCATGAGGGAAACACTGTAAGAGAGATATAGTCTTGTATAATGGTCTTATTCCTTTGCCAGTACATGACCAAGCAGAGCAATCTTCAGACCTAACGACTCCCACAAGGTGGCTAGCCACAATGTTTATTAGTTGCCGACAGACATCGTGAACCACTGCAGTCAATTCAGTATCCATGTGACTCTAAATGCAAACCCATTCAGATGTAGGAAGAAAGCTGAAGGATGACACATCAGCATGTTACCTTTCCTGTTACTAAGGGGTCCGGTCTTTCTGCTCCTGCACGAGTTTATACATCTTTGTGTGTTGGCCTTGCTTAGACGTGATTTCTGAGCAACAGCCCTGCCATGCATTCCAGCTTTGTGACACTCATAAAGCACGGCTTTCGATGAGAGAGGGTAGCAGGGGTGCTGATTCACTTCTGTGCTCAGTTTTAAGGCCGGGTGATGTTTGCCGACAATCCTGTGTCCTCTTATCCATGTTGGTGAGAAACTACTGTCCTTCTTTGCCAATGCAGTTTGCCACAGGTCGTTATCATTCTTCAGACAATTCCCCTCTACATGTTAAATGATTTCATACTTCTTGTGACCAATTCATTTCAGACGGCAACTGTTTTATCAACTCTGCTAGGTGGCTCATGTTGCTCTGAAAATTCACATATCAAAGAGTTGTATTTGTAGTTACAATTCACCATCGTTTGGGTCCTGTCTTACACTATAATACTGGTTTCCCTAAATTGATGTGTTAACACTACAGTATACATATTTTTGAGCAGCGATACTGGCACTGCCAAGGGATTTTAACACACAGAAACACAAACACATGAAATTAGACATGCAAACCCTGCAAGCTCACAAAACGTTCACGTCATTAACCACCTATCCCCTCCAAACAGACTATGATGATCTAATCAGCCTACTACAGCTTCACTCCCCAGATGTCTGTTACATTAAACAAAGTTTGCAGCGGGTGAGGCTTGCCCACTCCCCACCACTCATCTTAAATAAACAACACAGCATTATTATTATCATTTGCAAAGCTTATATGGCAATCCAGTATCACCGAGAACGCCAACATTTTTTTTAAGGTATTCCTTCCAGGTGTTGAGCTACCACAGGGTTTCAACCTGCATTCTCTTTGACATAACTCTCGTGTGCAGAAGGAGACTGATTAGAGTGCTGGATTAATTCCTGGATGGTGCTGAAAAAAGTCTAGTTACAGCAGGTCCACATTAGTGTCAGCATATGACATCAATGATGGCCATTGCCACAGCAACCAGTCTTGCTCATGTACTGTAGGAGGATTCAAATCAGAAAAGCGACATAATTCTTCTGTCCATAATATTATCGTATTGTTCAGAATACTAAATATGCAGGGTCATTACGTTTCAAGACACCGATGAAAATGTCACCAATCTGACTGATCTTTGCTTGATCAGAGAGTCAGATATCCATACAGATATATTCAGTGAAAAACGCACCACCAGTATCTTAATGTAATTAACCTCACTAGTGACTAGGAAGGACTATGAAAATGACCAAAATTCAAACACTCATGAATCAGACACATGATATAGCAAGCAATTCTGTAATATTGCATATGATAATGGAGGAAAATAGGATATAGCTATGAAATAATGCAATGAGCAGATGTCCTGCACTGCTCATTAGCTATGTTTTATTGGCATAATAAAAAACAAGTGCATGCACATAATAATCCTTAAGCAGTATATCACACTCACATGTAGGCCTCAGCACGAGAGACCGAGGGTCAGTTCTCACCATAAGGGTCAGCGTAGTATCACACACTCAATATTTACTTATGGACAAATGATCCATTGTCTGTAGAACAACCGGAAGCGTGGTGGATAAGCACATGCATTCACAAGTCAAGGGCTGGCAGTTCAGGACTTAGAGTAGAAGTTCTCACCAGTAAGTTCATCTGCGCTGCTCTAGTGAAACACCATATAAACTGGTAAATAGTGATACTAAGCAACAGATCAACAAAAACTAGAAGACGGAAGAGAAAGCGAGTTAGCACATTGGCTGGGCCTTGCTGTGAGTATCTCCAAGGGTGGTTTCTGTTTAAGCAGCTCAGACTCCCTAAGCTTCGTAAACAGCACCGCTTCTCTGGCTACGGATATGTATCCTCTTCTTCAGCCCAGGGATTAAGGCCATTGGCGGGATACAACATCCCGCCAAAGCGCTCCAACATTTTCATTCTCCCTCATCAATCCGAATGTCAACAACTGCTAACATACAGAAGCTTATCATTATACTGTTTAATTAACAATTCAGATATAAGATTATATAGATGTGCTTTCAAAGGAATGTGAACCAACAATCACCTTGGTCAAGCCTACAGTATGTCCCCACGCACTCGGTCTGCTTGACCGTTGACATCATCCTTCTACAAGTCCACACCTTCTGTCTCCTATGAGGATGAGGCAGATCTCTGAGAGGCTATTTTTAAGTCTCAATAAAATCCATACATGTATTATTTTGGAAGTTATATTAAGGGAAATAAATGCATACACTTGTCTACTTAAGACAATGGACACATGGTTATGAAAAAATTTCTTTACCCCAGAAATTTAATAGAATATTGGATGGCATCTAATCTTCCAATAATGAATTTGTCAAAGTAAAATTCCGACATTTCTTGTGCCACGGACCCTTATAGTAATCTGGTCAAGGCTATACCATAGTGCCCCCCTTTTCCGCAGGTAATTTGCTCCAAGACCCACCGCAGACATCTGAAACAGTACCGCACAGTATTGCATGTTCTCTCTCTCGAATGGATGGGATTATGATGTTTTAGCCTAATTCTTTAGATGCGATAGAGCTACAAAAAATATCATGCATCAAGGTATGACGGAGAAATGAAAATCACGCTTCTTATATCACTCAAAATGTTATTCATTTTACATTTTTATTCAGACTGTGGTAAAACCAAACCTGAACCCCCAGATATGGGGAGGGGGGACTCGTCCCTTCTTAGAGTATACAAACATCTTCTGTAACTGCTTGAATGCAGGATTGGAGGGGGCCCAGAGGCTCTGGGTACTGTTCTCTCAGGGTTCCTCAGGGTACTCTAGTTTACTCCAGCTGACTTCTGTATCTGAATTGTTTGCCGTGTGCAAGTATGTCCCCCACAACGGACTGGCATCCCATGCAAAGCTATGGCTCATTCCTCTGTGTTTTTATGAACACACCTACACGTATCCTACTTCACAATGCGCTATAATGAGCTCAGATGCTGGAATTTATAATTTAGGCAGAACTTTAATGTTGCAAATATAATGCAAAATAATAAAAAAAAAAACAATACTGCTGACCTACAAGCAGAAGTATTCAGAAGTACAATAGAAATAAATTTGCATGCTAAGCAAAGGCATAAAAAGTCAGAATAATGCAATAGACTTACAGAGGAAAACAGATTGGATGGGGACTAGATAACAGGTGTTGTGACAAAATGTTAACACTTCAGTAACATCCTGACATTTCAAACAGATTTGCAGGAACAGGAAGTTCTTATACCGGGGAGTTATGTTTTGTTGCTTAGGCAACTGTGTTTTAACAGTAGAGGTTTTCTTAGGAGCTAAATCCGCAACTTATAGGTGATGAGGTCTTGTCTAGAATATATTACCAACTGGATGGGAGACCACAGAACTGCAAAATCAGAATGTAATTTTAACCGATCCTTTTAACAGGAAACTTCATTGCAAAAACATCCAGATAGCGCTAAAGCTATAGCTAGGACTGGGAATTAAGCTCGCCCCCTCGCCAGATGTGAGTCATTTAGACAAAGGGCGAATATAAAACACTGAACTAGTGGGGAAAAACTAGTTGAACTACATTTATTTTTACTGAACTAGCCTAGTTGGCTACTAGCAAAGATTCATTAGGTCCAGTCCTGGCTACATCTGCTGCAATCACTGCATTTACTTGAAAATGGTACTTTTTGCTTGAGTATCTCATGCTTAATCACCAGCTATAGCCACATCCAGATCAGTGCATCATGCTGTTTTTCAGAGAATATATACAAAAGGAAAATCGTAATTTAGCTCCTCAGTTTAAGGTAAAAGGGTCTATTTTGTTATTCCCTGAGCTTTCAGACTTTTTTGGTGAAGCAAATTTTGCCAACAACCAAGTAGGTAGCAGGTATTATTTAAAACAGAGAGACGTCACATGACGCTGCACCCATCAGAGTCTTCAGGCTGACCTGGGCAGGCAACCGAACCACAGACCTCCTTCCCGTATTCGTGACCAGAATCGCCCCCCGGGGGGGTCCTCATCAGACATGTATCACATTCACCATCACTGAACGTCCCTCGTCCGGCAAGGCCGTTTGCTGCACAGAATTCTCATATCTTTCCCGCAGCTACTAAAAGATGGTGGAATTTGAAGAATTTGGTTCAAACCAATGATTAATACAATTCCAAAATACTCCAGGACAAACAATCTCTAATGGTACAAATAGCACATGCAGAACCCTGAAAAATAGCTTTGACATTCTTTCAATGGCAGGACTTGATAAAATACATCAACAGTGACACCGTCTTATCTTGAAAATGTACTAAAAATGTAGTTAAAAAAATATAGAAGGTAAGATGTTGACTAATAATATTTTCTGTTAATATATTGATATTCATGCCCTGGAATAGCTCCAAAATCACCAAGTTTTGACTTTCTCATATTTAAGGTAGCGCTGTGTTATAATTCTAAACAAAAGACACTGCAGTGTGGGGGGGCATGTGGAAGCAGTGGTTAGCACACCTCTGGGACCAGGGTTAGTGTCTGACTCCGTGTGTGGAGATGCGTGTTCTGCCCATGTCGTTCTGGAATTTGCTCAGGGTACTTTGGTCATCACTGAACACCACTGACAGTCCAAAAACATGCTGAGCTGAACTGGAGCTGCCAAATTGTCTGTAGCTGTGAATGTGAATGGTGAGTGAGTGAGTCTGCCCTGCGAGGTGTTGGCACCCCGTCCTGGGTCATTCCCTGCCTTGCACCCACCCATAGCTCCTGGAATACTCTGGAGCCACAACTCTGTATAGGACAAGTAGATATAGAAGAAGGATGGATGGCAAGAGGCAAGACTCATGCCCAAGTCTCCTATTCAAAGGGGTACAACCTGATCTGAATCACCGACACGTCATTGCCACTGCCATACTGTAGCTAAACCTCATTAGACTCTACTGCTGGGTTGATTCTCGCCTGTGTGCTGTTTGCATAATCCCTCCCTTATTCATGTCGGTGTCCTCTGGACATGCAGGTTTCCTCCCGAAGACATGTGTGCCCATAGTGTGTAATTGTGCAGTGTCCTATACTATAGTGTGCCTTGAGTTTCTTGTGCCCTATGCTCCAGTGATGCTTCACTGCATAAATGGTTGGACACTGGCTGGATAACCTTCTCCAGTGGGGGTGTACAGTAAAGGTGCATATTCCTGTTTCATTTCCACAGTAAACGGCATGTACAGCTTTTGAAATGTCACGAGGAGACGTTTCTCTGTTCACATAACACCACAGCAGCTACTGCAATAACTTGGACTGATACAGTTGAACACCACCCACAACTGTTCTTGAAACAATGAGTTACATCCAACTGAACTAGATTTAATAAAATAAAATAAAATTCAACATTATGCAATATTGAATAGTTCAATCCCAAACAAAAAAACTAAATACACAAATAAAAATTACCCACCTTCTGGGACTAAGTTGAGGTGGGTAACAGTGTGGTTTACTTGATATACCTGTTACAGCATCACGCACAGAATCCATCTGATGGTCTTCAGTGTTTGACTTGGATGTCTTTGTGCACCCAGCCTTGACTTCATTTGTTTACTTTCTAGGCACTATTGTCTATAGGACTGAGAAAAGTGAAATGCTCTCAAGTGACACATCTTGGACGCATTAATGACAAATAATTCTCTGACTGATTAAATTCCTTATAAACAAACAAATGAATGTTACTTTTACTGCATATGCAACTTGTCAATAAATATGTATCATACCTAACATCACTCATTAAGATTCCTAATAGTCACTTATTAATGTAAAATTAGATATTAGCTTATTTCTTTATCCTTTAAACATGATGGTTTGCATTCAATGGAAGGCCTGCTATGTAATGTTAAGCGAGCTTTTAAAAACTTGTTAAAATTATCCAACGTTTGAGACTTATGTTCTGACTCAACACATGTAAATTTCTTGCTTGAGTGAAGCTTCCCATGTGTAGTTTCGTTAATGACACCGATCCTAAACATTAGCAATTTGCTCTAATAACGCAAAAGAACAAACCCCGCCTCATGGACAGACAGACTTTAATTTTAGCACCAGCAACCAGGCAAAGGAACCTAAGAAATTTCATTATTGGTCGTAATGACTTGCTAGCGAAATGCAATTTTACGACACTAGGCAATGCATTTTAACTATATTTAGTATGCTTATTTAATCTAATATTACTATTATCACTATAACATTTCCGATATTAGGCTATATTACGCAGAAATCACAGGCAAATAATTTTATTAATTTTCTTCGCAAGTTGTGGTCCAATAGTCAGCTGCTACCCATAGCCCAGGTACTTCCTATTCCAGATGTGTGTATGTATTTTAACATCAACTTCGTTTCTAAATATATTTTCTTATGTTTTACAGAATGCATTACAGTGCTGTTACATAACTCGTGGAGCCGCTACGATAGTCTATTGGTTTAAGAAAGGTAAAGAAGACAAACTTATATAAATTACATAATTAACATACATATAGTAAAACACAAACCAGTATTATTATACGCACATTATTATACCCAGGAGTTCTATGATGATCTACAAGTAAATATTAGAAAATGCTAAATAAAACGTAGAGTCATATAACTTCTTAATTTATAAACTTTGAATTTTTCAAAAGAAATTTGTAAGGGTGATTTCGATATCTGACTATCCTGTCTAACTCGACAGGCACTCCCGTGTTTTTCCAGCTCAGCCTTTACTGCTACAGGGCGAAAATATTTATATAGACTGAACACATAGGTAAGTCAGCAGGTAAGTGAGCAGGTAACCCGCTGGTCTCTTACGCTCATCAAGTACTCGCATAAAACAGGTGTTTGTTTAAGCGAAATTTGCTGTTGTCATCACTCTGACACAGGACATCTCCTTAAGATGACAGAACAAGCTTTTCATCAACATTTAATGATTTTCAGTTAATTTCTTGTACCTACAAACCACAGTTACAAACGTTATTTAACTGGAAACGAATTATTCCGACAAATGAGACTACAAAATGAACATGGTTTGAACGTCTATCATATTTTACTAGGGCAATTACAGATAAACACAGAAAACCACTAAAAACGCAACACAAATTACAGTAATGGAAAATATTCCCGTCTTAACACACATGTGTTTTCCCAGGACGCATGCAATATAAAAGCATAAATGCAACGACAAATAATATAATAAGTTGTACAACGTTAAAAAAACTGATAGTTCACACAGTAAACCAACTCTGAAACAAGCAAGAGAAAGGTGCCTCGCTTACCCCTTCGCTACCTTTATTTATGACATAAATGGATGTCTCAACCTGCACCGAAATCTATCTGAAAGTGACTCCGCACGCTAAACATCTGAATTACCCTATGCACCGTCCGTCTGTAGACCTGGTCCGAAGGGAATGAAAGCGAATAAGCTGTTAATGTTTCCTCTGATTACAAACATGACGCTTACCGAAAGTGTCGGAGCTCAGATCGGCATAGATTCATTCCAAACGTGCCTCCTCAAAGCGAATTAAAGGCTCTGCATTCCGCTATTCGCGTCGGTCATTATACAACGCAGTGACCGTGTCAGGACGGTGACTGTGAAGAAGGCTGGGCGTCTGGGTAGAGGACTGAAGTAAAGCCAACGACACCTACCCCACCAACAAGTGCAAATAGTGTGTCATTTAGCCTGCAGTACAAACACCATGTAGGTGACTAGGGACTAGTAGTTTTTAACTACTTGTTAATCACTTTTCAGAATAATTAATCAAAATATGTAATAGAATGTTATATCACCTTGAGCCATAACTATTACGGAAGTATATATTTTATATTTTTCGTTGTAAACGTTTACGATTTTCTGCACATAACCATACACACGCATCATATCTCATATTTAATTTCTGAACTAATGTGTGTGCCGATTAGCAATATACTTATTTCAAACGCTTCTTGTAAAAATGATTTATGCTGTCTGTGTTGAGAGAAGTCCTGGCACATGTACCTCAAAAGTAGTATGAAGTTATTTTTTAATTTTTCATTAGAGCTTTTCTTACATAATGCTGTGAATAATTCTATCTCAGATGCCGACCTAGTTAAACGCCCGAAGACGTCTTCTGTCACTGATGGCAAATCATACATATGTGCTATTATAGGTCACTTCCATTATTTTTTATAGATGGAACACGGTGCGTGTGAAAATATTGTAAAACGACAGTAAAGAACATAAGCGGTGATAACCGGCCAACGGAGTTCCAAAATGAGAATTAAGGGGAATGCAGTGGCCTCGAGATGGTAAAATCGCTATAGCAACCTCACACTCAAGGCTACCTTTGATGCTAGACCCCCCTATACACCAATCAGAGGAGACTTTTAATTTACTCATACTTGGAGAAAGTCTGGGAAATTATGACTGATGAAGCAAGGCGTTTTTAAATGGAAAATATTAAACAGTTAGTGAATTGTTCATGCGTTGAACTTATAATAAGAGTATGAGTATTAGTTCTAATAACAATATAAATACTGTTACAAATACTAAGTTACTGTGGTGGGAATGTAGAATTTGTATGTAACAAAAGTAAACATAAAAAGCAATGCTGCAAATATACAAAATGATTCAACATTAAGTAATTAACAATGACTTAAAGAGGGCAAGCTGCTAGATTCGAACGCAGGCATTTGGCTCAGTGAATGGTGAATGGGCGATTGCAACCGCTCTGTAATTTTTGGCTTAGCCTGCTATGCTTTCACAGTTGCCAGTGCGACAGTATTACCTTGTGGCAGCACTGCAGATTGTGTCACAAGTGAGGCTCCTTGCCGGGAAGCTCCAGGGTCACAGCAGCGTCAGTAGGAAGTGCTGTTGACTGGAGAGCAACCAGTTACTCATTAACCAATCCAGATCCTGCTGTCTTCTAGTTAACTCTTCGAAGCGAACACATGGTGCAGATTGCACAGTCTGGAGTAGCAGCAATTTCACTGCTGTTGTACCACTACATTCATGCTTGTGACAAATAAAAATCTTGGATCTTGAAACTTGACCAAGGGGAGTTATGCGCGGTGTCCCTCCTTCCCAAACCAAAACACAAAGACACTACAGACGCACCTCTACTTACGAACTTTCAACTTACGCGTAGTACGACTTCTGCCCGCTACTCCCGCCGTGCAGCAGCGTCCCAGCATCCTAGTTCTTTGTCCTTGAGGATGCCCTTAAAATTATGTTGAATAACGACTTACAAGCATTTCAATTTACAAACGGCTGTTCGGAACATGACTCATTCGTAAGTAAAGCGTCTGTATTCACATTTCCATTATAGTTTTAGCTGAAGCATGATATACTCAATTATGATAGCTTTAGTCTGGACATTTGTACTTCGAGTGGAATTTCAGGATTGATTTGAACAATGTCCATTCGTTTCCCTTGATATTTGCTGACTCCAAGGTTTAAAGCCATTTATATTGTTTCTGTCCTCCTTCTCCATTCTCCAGTTTTCACATCCATGAAGAGTCTCAGAATATTCTGAAAGATTTTGATGTTGGTTCTTAGAAATATGCCTTTTAAGGACTTATGATGATTTGTTCTGCAGCAAATTCCTTCACAACTGACCAAGGTGAACAAGAGCTGTGAGATACACCCATTTTCTAGAGAAGATTCTGTAGTTTGACATGGTCTTTTCTGAATCCCAACTATATCTGGCAATTCTTCATATTTAGGGCTTTAATCTGCATTGAATAATCTTTATTATAATATAATCACAGGCTGGCATGAGGGAAATTGTTTGACAATTTGTATACTCTGATAGGCATTATTGGTATTATTTACTTAAGCTTTTGACTGATTGCTCTTCAGTTGCTTGTAATATTTCTGTTGAGATGCGGTCTATTCTCATGGCCTTCTTTTGATCCCAGAGCTAATCTAACCTCCTCTTCTGTTATTGAATGTTCTTGAATGTATATAATATTAGTTGATGTTGTTGTTTTCTATAGATACCTTATGTGCATTCCTTACATTTCTGCTTGAGCTTTGTTTCATGATTTTTTATTTGCTCATTGTTCATTGCTTCAGCACACCCACTTGAGGTCAAAACTTTATTTTTATTTTCAAGGGTCTCTGAAAAACAGTAATTACTTTGCAATTCCTGGTAGATTTCTGGATTTGGGAAGTCAGTACTTTTAAGATATCAATATCTTTTCTGATTTCGACTTCTCTTGTCAATTTCCCTTGTGACATGCACATTGACGTCTTTGGCCCTATCAGCTTCACCAATTCTTTCTCAGATTCCTCTCAGCTGTCTTCCTTGAATTCTGTCAAATGTTCCTCAGGTTCTCACTCAAGGAGGTCCAGCACCTCAAATCAGTTTGTGGTTTTTTCCCTGAATGGTAAAGGCTATATTCTCTAGCTCACATCTTGGAAGTCAGATGACCTTCTTCCTTTTTAGCTACACTTGGAGTTTACATATAAGTAGTTCATGGTCTATTCCACAATCAGTATTTGTTATGTGAATTGAGTTCTTCCATTGTTTGGCAATGAGATTGTAATATATTCGATTTCTGTTAACTTCCAGCTTAGCTTCCATTTCCATTTCCACACTGGCCTGCTGTATTTCCCTTTCCCACCTATCTGTGGGAAACCTTGGCATTCAATTCCTCAATTACCAGCATAGAATTTCAGCCAGAATATTTGGATGTGCTATTTCAGCCTGACCTGGCCCATAAAGCAGCTATTCTCCTGCTTCACTTGTTGGGGCATAAGCTTGCATAACTGCTACATTGAAGGGGTATCGAACGAAATGAATTGATATCAGTTGATCATCACAGCACATTAACTCAAATATAACAAGCTAGACTCAATATTTACATCCTAACAGTTTTCCTGACTGAAAGTGTCCATTCCATTTAAGTTTGCTATTTCCTATTACTTGGGATGCCTACCTACAAGCAATCCATTTTTATCTTTACCACATCCAGATTTCCTTAGATCATGCTCTGTAATACTTTATTTGCAGCTTGGCATTTTCTAGCATGGCACCATCAGCAATTGGACACTCAATAGGCTTTGATCCAAGAGCGTCATAAACACCAGCTGTACTCCGAAGAATCCTAACCTCTTCTTCAGTAGTATATTCAGTGCCATCCAATCTCATGAGGCCGTCTTCCTGGACTATATTGTTATTTGTTCTGATGTATCTCCAATAAAGTTTTCTTGATAAGGTGTGGAAGTGTTTACCATCACTTTCTACTTTGCTGTTGAAAATAGTATCATTGTCATCACTACAGTGATCATTCACTGCCATCCTTATCACTTCTGCATATTGTAAGCAGTAGGTTTTGCCTGTACTGTCAGAAAACAAGGAATCAGCTTATACCTTTGAGGGTAGAATTACTTGTCACTGGGGCTGTACCCTCAAGGGTCTTCCAGTTGTTCCCTAGCTGTACGTAAATGTACCTTTCAATCTAATTCCCCAAGGACTCTGAGGAACATTTTTGCACCATAGGGGGCACATTAATGTTGTTTGTACCTTGGGGAACAAAACTGTACCAGGGCTGCACCCTTTTTTCTGAAGCTCTTAACTTTGTTAAGACCTGTCTGCCATGGGTGGCCCAGGCAGCAGTTGAAAAACTCCACGCTACACTGCTCAGTGTAGCTTCTGCCAGCAGAACTGGGATTAAACCAGGATTTTAAAGTACAGATTTATCTTTTTTCTGTGGCTGTAAAACCATGTAAAACCTTACTTGTTGCAGGCAAGCCTCCTCACCCTGACAAATTACCATACCATGCGGGGAAAGGTGAACAGAATGCCAGTGGTGGAAAGTTCAGGTTCAGAAAGAACAAATCCAGACCAAGATTTTGTTTCAACCAACCAGTTGAGCATTATGTCACTATGACTCTTAATACTCCACTGGCAGTTGGGTACTTTCTGAACCAGAACTGTCCAAATCTGCAGAAAGCAAGATTAGCTTTATACTGCTACATTCAGCCATTTATCCCCATGGCCACCATTCACCTGCGATCTGATCCCATTTTCATCCATCCAACTCCAGAAACCTCATTTGATATCCAGTACATCTGTGGTTCTCACAGACATTGCAGCTACGATTAACCCCCTATATATGACCCTAATGCATTCCTGGAAATTGGCTCATAAGCTGAGCATCTCCATTGGATTTGTAATTACCATTCATTAAAATTGGAAATTAACCAGGCATGAATGTTTAAAATTCCCTCACTGTTATTGGTAAGCATTAGAAATCATCCCTATTTTTGGTCACAGCTCAGTAAAGGATATGAAATAATTTCACTTGTAACAAAGGCTTAACTTGAGAGATACCTCATCTTATTATCTGAAGAGAAATACTTATCATTGCATCGCTTTATATAAAGAAGAAAATTTAAGAGACCACAACACAATTTTTTGTTTCACTCTTTTCTCAATTCATAGATGTGCATCTGTGAATAATATACAGGGTATATGTTTTTCTGCAAACTGCAGTCTGGTTCTTCCCCGTTTCTCATTAATGAAGGGCTTCTTCCTTGCTTTATGGGACCTCAGTCCTGCTTCTAGGAGCCTGATATGAACTGTCCTAGCAGTGATCCTCACACCTGCACTTAATGTTTCCCATTCCTTCTGAAGGTCACTTGATGTCATCCTACAATTCATGAGAAGCTGTTGGACAAGTTGACGGTCATCTCTGGCATTAGAAAGTTACTTGGCTGGTTTCTGGTCGTTCCCAGTGTCTCCTGCTTCTCCTTATTCTTGTGTGAAGCTCTTTTAGACAATTTGATCCTGGAAGCAATCTGCTGCTCAGTGTAGCTTCTGCCAGCAGAACCGGGATTAAACCAGGATTTTAAAGTACAGATTGATCTTTTTTTCTGTGGCTGTAAAACCATGTAAAACCCAAGGATAAGCAGAAGCATAACAGACAGTTATTTAGGGTTTTGTCTGGGGTCGCCATTTTGAAAATGGATCAGAATTTCAGGAGTTTTGAATGAAACATAATACATCAATAATGCAAACCACTGGGGGTGGACAGATAAATTAAATCAAAAAGAACAGTTAGTGTCACCTGACTTTCCTTCCCAAGATGCACTGCAGGCCCGCCCATCATTTTCACAACCAAATATATGTGGTATACATTATATGAACAGGATTAAGCATACAGGTATGTACTTGATGCCTCAGTTTGGTTATGGTTTTCTAGAGTAAACTCCCTATATCATAATCATTGCAAAAGTAGGAAGAACACTAGGGACTTGCCATCTTGCATAGCAGGTTTTGACTAAATGTATGAAGGGACAAAGATTTTCAAGGCACTTTAAAACTGATAAATCTAGTGTTGTGTAACAGCTACCTGAATGTCCTTTGATGGATCTAACTCTTTGAAATTTCAAGGGCTGTGACACAAAAGATTAACTCAAATATAACAAGCTAGACTCAATATTTACATCCTAACAGTCCATATGCAGTGAGCTGGAATTCTGTCCTACTTGGTGTTCATATCCTTGTTTACAGTTTTGCTTCTTTCAGGACAATAAAATCACAAAAAAAAGTGTAATAAAAGTGATGTAAAAACAAAAGGTGTACAAATAATCCCAGTAAGTCTATTTTATTGTAGATACCACAGTTGTAGCACAGATTTACATTTTAAAACATACTACTCATTGCAATTAATAACCTAATATAGAAAAGATATTTTTTACCAGGGTCATATGACACACATCACGGTAGGAGGAATGCCCTGAGGGAAACACACAAACACTACATTTTTACAAACCACGCCTCGCCCAAGAAATTTCTGGAAATGTACAGTAAGTGGGATGGTTAAAATTAGACAAAAAGAATGCAAGACAAGGAGTTCTCATGGAGACTGAGTTGACTGTCACTGATGGACAGATACTGTCTACAGTTCACCAGCAACGAAGACTGTTTAACAACTGATTCTGATTCTCAGAAAAGCTCATTGAACTTGTTTCAGCTAGAGCACTGCAGTATTTTTAACGATGTTTAGCTGATGTCCTTATAAACCCTATTTAGACACCGGGAACCAGCCCATAGCTTTTAAGTATAACTATGAGCCCTAAGAACCTGCAGTGTTCCAAGCAGATTAATGTAGTGATACAGAAATGTCACTAGCTGGGCTCGGGGCATGTGTTCTGGCTTCAGGCAGGCACTTAGTCAAGTCCCTGTGGTTGTTTGTTCAGTTTGTTCGATTGGTGTAAACACCAAGGTAGCCATAAATTTTGCCACCGCTGCTGATCCCTTTGGAAAGTATATGCTAATCCTCCTCTCCACATTTGCTCCACACAGCAGCGGCAAGTACGAGGGGATCCGGCCAGCCTGACGGAGCGTTACGGATACAGCAGCGTCTCACACATTCAGCAGAACCCACAAAAGAACCGTACCGAAGGAAACAAGAATATTTGAAACTAAAACAAATTTAAAAATAGCATAAAGTAAAGCTCCAAAGCCGGTTTGAGTATCACTTCTTAATGTCGCTTTTAATTTGTTATTTTTTAAAATATTTAAGGTCCATTTACAATACACAAGATATGGAACATGGAACCTTTAAGAGCACTGATCCAAGTGTGGTGAACGCACTTGGCCTGCATTCTGGGATATTTTTGCCTGAAAAACTGATGAAGGTCCATATATTCTCACAGATCACAGTGAGAGGATTAATCATAAAGACAGTACAATGGAAATAAATTACACCCTTATTATATGAGGTTTCAGGTTGCTATTTTCATCCAAAAGAAAAGGAAAAATATAGAAATATTGCACAGACTGTTGTTTATTGCACTCAACAATGTACATTTTTCGAACAATACAAGCATTGTGCCGAAAACTGAAATGACAGGGAGCTGCATTTCCGAAGGACCCGAGCCTCTGGAACACACTTCATATCACACCGTGTTAGCATACTGACATTCACTGCGCCCGCTCTGCCTTTAAACACGCTTTTCACACTCACTACCCAGCTGTGGACTCGTGACCTGTTATGTTTTATCATTCCAGAGAGAAGTGGTGTGGGAAGGTGGGGGGGTGGCAAGAGTGGGGGTGTTCTGCTATTGATGGTCCTCTCCACACTCACTCGGGCACCACGGTGGACAGACGCCGGTAAGGAGACGCTAAGCAGAGCATTACGGTCTCTCGTGCCTGCTTGGTGCGTGTCTGTGTGTGACACAATGAGAAGCCCCCCCATAAGTATTCACCCCCCGGTGTGAATACTACTCGTCACAGTTGTTTAATTCTCAGGGCAATCGATAGAAGATGACAGAGGGCAAGCATGGGACAGCGGTGACAAGAATAAACAAGGCAAAGAAATGAAGGGAACAGGAATGTTTCACTTTGGACTTTGTAAAGCTGTTGCAGCAAAATGTCAAATACAAATTCCATGTCAGCTGTAAGAACAGCACTATTAAGAAACACATTTCAAAATGTTTAAACTCCACATCTACCTCAAAAACAGTAGCTTTAGACTTCAGATGAAACAGTATTTTTTTCTAAAACATGTTTTTTTTTTTGGTCAATACATGATATTTTATGATTTTGTGGTCAATAAATAAAATTTATGACAAAACATTTACAATTTAAGTTAGTTTTTCATGTAAAACATCCATCCATCCATCCATCCATCCATCTATTTATTTTCTTTACCCGCTTGACCTATTTCTGCAAGTACAACATGTGCTGCTAATTAATTAGAAAAAAAAAAATTAGGAGAATTTTCCAATCAGTGTAAGCAGGTACCTGATGGCTAGATTCATATAGTTTCCAGGCTGCACCCCAACCACATACACAATATCGTTATCTTCTGTTATCGTTACATTTCTAAAACAAGACAAATTGCAATGTGGGCTATTCTGATGTCCCTTTTGGGCATCAATTTCAGTTCCTTATGATTCTAGCTACTGTTCCAGAAACCCCTAACAGGATCCACCCCAGCCAGCATGTGACATTCTCAAATGGCTGCTGTAACATAATAAATTGATTATCCATCTCACTAATTACAAGCCTTAGTAAGAAATTAGCCATTTGCGATGACATGATGAATAAGGGTTAGGGGCTTTCCTCATGATTGCCACTCTGGTTCCTCTTCCTCGTCAATCTGGAGGCCAAGAGTTTAACCTAAAGCACATGAGCAACAGATAGAAACCTTCCTGGCAGATGCTGGGAGAGGATAAGATTAATTCTGAGGTTGCAGTTACAGTCAGAATGTTAAAACGTTACAGAAACATGTGAGGATGTCAACGACAGTTAACTGTAAACTTCGCAAAACAAGAGGAAATTGAATGTTTAAAGCCCTCGCTCAGAGTACCATAGAAGTGTGGCTTCAGGTTGGACTTGGGCATGATGGGACACACCTATAAATGACTCTGTCCCTCATCTAATAACATGCAAGGGATTTGCAACTAACACCAAAGTTGCCAATGTGAAGATATCTAGAATCTATCGTGACTCTGTATGTACACTGGTTTACATAACATTAAGTTTATATTTTTTTCATATTTGATGAAAGGGGCTCTGTGTACACATTATATTCTTTCTTTAAAATCCCTTTATAGATACTAAAAAACTTAAACACTGTTTTTTGGAAGGACACATAACCTTAAATATAAACATAGGTACACAATGATCATTTAATATTAAAATACATCACAAATATAACTAGATACTCTCTGACACCCATTCTTAAAAAACTATGCATATGTTTAGTAAACACTTAGCAAAGGTAATGTGAGGTTTCTTCTGAACTTGTTCAATATAATAATACACATAAATAAGTGGTCAGACTGTATCTTTGTCTTGAACATCAAACGTACCTAATCTCAGTGAACCGTAATATTAGACCCGTACACAAGATATCAAAAGTGGTGACAGCTGAAAATATATAAACACATATTAAATAGATTTATACCTATTCAAAATCTGTATTAAATTTTTAGAAGGATTTCATTTTACTCCATAAGAAGGGATATGTCATGCAGAATAGTGCAGACATTATAACAAATCTTCAACAACTTTCAGAGAATTGAACAGTGTGAAACATGTATCCATTCACTGAAGCATCAAACCATATCCCCTGGTGAGGACCATGGACCCCCAAGAAATTGCATTTTGTCTACTTTGTGCAATACCAACGGCGTCGGTTTGGTTATAAATTTAGTAGGGACCAAAACAGCCCATAGCCCCCTGGCTGGCTTGAACACACGCTGTACTCCCACAATATTGCCGGAGACATGATCCTACCCTTCACCAATACAGCCAAAAACTGAAATGTACTGAAATGTGAAGATTTTTTTTTCCTTGAAGAAACTAGTAGAAAATATCTTATATCTGACCTGAAGACAGGTAGAATTGATCAGGAACAAATAGCGGATTGGAGAGCCAAACTGATCTCCTCAGTGGGAACTGCTATAGCTAGCACTGTATAAGTAACCGGCATGACCAGATCAAACAAAAGGGTTTCATTGTACTACTTTAATTTCCCTCCCTGTCCTTCCCGGCTATTGACTTATTGTAGATTACAGTTAGATTATGCGGGAAAGGTCACATTGAGCCTTTGATGGTTCATTAGCCATTGGTAGGGAAAACATTTCCTGCATGCTGCACTGGTCTCTGGGGCGTTTATACACAGAAATCCCTTCCCAGCCAATTATTTTCTCCTTGAAGTTGCATTGCTTGATTTTTATGTTATTTATGGATTTTTGTTGTAACATTTTTAATTCAGCGTCTAGCCGTATTACAAACCGTGACACGTTTGTATATCACTGCAAGGCCTACACCTTACTAAAACAGGTCAATCTCAATGTAATGGACTTTAAATAGTCCTCTCTATTATACTTGTGCCTGTGTAGATTTGACTGCACCAGCAGCACTTCCAAATCATAGTTCAATGGTTCTGCCTCTTCACATTACAAATGAACTTGAATATAGAGTTAATTTACAGTTCTCTTTTAAAATTTTCCTTGTCTTGAACAGAGAAACTTGAACTGTGTGACATTTCTAGAGGTCACAATCCCCACAATGGCAGCTATTGCTGCTACACATCTGACATCACAAGGCCCGGGCAGAGAGACGAGAACAAACCAGCTCTCGTTTTTTCTGGATGTGTCCCCAACATCATCTGCCAGGCCTGCAGCTCAAAATAGCCGAGGGAATATTGAAATCCTACAGCCTGTTTATACATCCAGATCACAGCATGAGGGGCAGTTGGGGTTTGGGGCAAAGGCTCACGCCTTTGACCCAAGACCCTCACACTCTGGCCTCAACTAGACCAGTAATAAACGTCTTGAGAGCTATCATGATGAACCAAAGTCAAGTACATCAGAGTAGTTATGAGAAACAGGAAACCTTAAACCAAACAGGATGGAAAAAATGAACCAGCATGTTCTTCGCCGTCAGTAGTGCAGGCAGCTATGGCGGAGCTTGAGGACTACAGCTGCTCGAAGAATATGGAGCAGAGGACGAAGACAGAGTAGAGCAGCACCAAGCCAACCCCCAGGCGTCGGTCCAGCCTCCAGTGGTTCAAGTGCACAATGAGCACCTGGGCGGGGGGGGGGGGGGGGGGGGGGG
>JAABNX020000002.1:1863616-1880746 GCA_015163995.2 Mormyrus lacerda | reverse complement strand
GGAGGAAACCCCACGACGACACAGGGAGAACATGCAAACTCCACACACATGTAACCCAGGTGGAGACTCGAACCCAGGTCCTGGTGGGGCAAGGCAACAGTGCTAACCACTGCACCACCATGCCACCCCCCGGGATCATTTATGTTAACCCAAAACATGGCAAAAAGTTTGCCTGCCTGATTCTGATAGCACTGCCCAGGGCTCTTTAATCGAATTTTTTTTATTCTCCCACATTTAGATCTACAACAGCCATATAGAAACAGAGTCTAAAAAGAATATAGTATCTATTACTAGACTAAGACTTAAAGGTAAGTGTTCTACTAAGGGCTCCTGTTCCGATAACATCAATCCCGCTGATAAGATTAAAGGAGCCGCAACATAGAATTCTCTTCACTGAACGTTTGCTTTCTGGTAAACAAATCACATCTTGTCAACAACAGGGTGCTTGGCACTGCTGTGGACCTGTGCTTATTAACAGAAACTTGGCTCAGATCCACAGACACTATTCCCCTTGCTGAAGACTCACCTGATGGGTTTAGTTCCATACAGAATCCATGTGGCACTGGGCGGGAAAGCAGCCAGGCAGCTATTCATAACTCATTATTAAAAATTGAACCCAAAATCATAAAAGATTTTACATTTGAAGCAACGTTACTTCATCTGGTGTCCACAAAACCAACTACTTGTCCACTGTACCCAATCTCTAGTCAACTTCCTAAAGAATCCCTGTGAATTCTGGCATCACCTATAACTGGCATAATGACATTCTTATGTGCCTGACCAATTTAAAGTGGCAGTTGTCAGGCCATTACTGAAGAAGCCAAGTCTGTATCCACAGGATTACAGCAGTAATACACCTGTTTCTAACATGACATTTTTGTCCAAAGTTATGTAGAAGATCGCTGCTCAACTTCAGTCATACTTGGAGACATGCAACATACTGAACAGATTGCAGTCAAGCTTTTCTCAGCACTGAAATTGGTTATGTTATAAATGATATAAAAATGGCAGCTGATGACAATGAAACTGTGCTTATGCCCTTCTGAATGGGAGGGGATCATTTATCTCCTTTATGTTATACCAAAGCATGGCAAAAAGGGCAGCAGCCTTTGACATGGCTAACCATTCATCTCTATTGCATAGACTTGAAATTGATGTTGGGCTGAGTGGAACGGTGTTAAACCCTAAATGATTAATCAATATCAGTATGTCAGAGGTGGCCATTTCAGGTCCAGAAAGTAAAAATCCAAACCAGGATTTTGTTTCAACCAACCAGTTGAACATAAAGAGTCACAGAGTATGTAACTAGTTGGTTGAAACAAAATCCTGGTTTGGATTTTTACTTTCTGGACCTGAAATGTCCACCTCTGCAGTATGTTCAAGTGTCCATTAACTATTCTTATCATCAAAGTCACTGGTCTAAAATGAAGTACCACGGGGATCACTTCTTGATCCTATACTGTTCTCTCTTTACACACTGCCATTAGGTAACATAATGAGAAAGATAAGGTTAGAGTGACTATGTTTTGCTTTGCAAAAAGTGGACACTGGGGGGCAGGATGTAGCAAGAGAGGCATCAAAGCATCGCAAATATGAAAACAAAGTATTTTAAGGATCGAAAGCAAATGTCATCGTGAAAGAAAGTGAAATCCCAAACATTTTAGGCATTCTTAAATCCCAAAAGAGAGGACAAGTCTGGGAAAAACTGGATGTATGGTCACCCTAGCTAATTATCACTCCTTTGCTGATGACACCCAAATATACATTTCAGCCATGCCTAATGACATCTCTCTATTGTCATTTTAGCCAATGGCTTAATGAAGTTAAGACTTAGATGAGTAAAAATGTTTTGTCACTCAATGCAAAGAAAACCAAAATTCTGTTGTTTGGAGACAAATCCATCGATAAGCCTGATGTAATCTCGCTTTGAGGGGGTGAACTTTTCCTCAGTAGCTCAGCCCGTAACTTAGGCGTCACCTTTCGTTCAGATTGTGTGTGGATGCTGTATCGAAGGCAAGCTTCCTACAGCTATGTAACACTGCCGTGCTACAATGTTTTCTTACTATTCAAGACAAGAAACTAATGAACATGCTTTTGTAAAAAGCAGGATAGAGCACTGTGAGGGTCTGTTATCTTGGAGCACACATCACACATTAAACATCTTGTAGTGTATTCAAAATGCAGCACCTCGAATTGTTACCAGGAGCAGGAACTTTGAACACATAACCCCTGCTCTTAGTTCCCTGCAATGGTTTCCTGATAGGATCAGGACTGACTTGAAAGTTCTCCTACTTACATATAAGGCACCTAAAGTTCTAGCACCTACCTACCTACATAGATCCAGTTCAAGCTCAAAAGCCACAGGGTACACAGATCAAAGAACTCAGGGTTCCTTGTTGTTGAACGCAGGCCACCTGAAAGGCGCGTGTGAGGCGGCGGAGGCCACCTGAGACGCGCGTGTGAGTCTTTAAATCTCAATTGAAGCCCTCCTACTTCAGTTTAGCTTACCCGCAACATATAACACACTGTAACACATTGTAACTATGGCTCTTGGTACTGCTACATATGTCTCTTTGGTCTACTGTGCTTGTCCTTCCCATATGTCCAGATGGTGCCCAGGGTGGGCCTGGTTCAGTCCCATGGAAGTGTGACATTGTGGATGCAACCTACGAACTGTGGCTTTGTGAATGCAGCCTTCAATGTGCCAGTATGAATGAGAGTAGCAGTGTGTGGCATTATACTGACCTATCTGAGAGTTAAGAAAGAGGGACCAGGGGCCCTATTGACAAATCAGAGGAGAGTAGCAGCGTGTGGCATTATACTGACCTATCATAGAGTTAACAGAGAGGGACCAGGGGCCCTATTGACAAATCAGAGGAGAGTAGCAGTGTGTGGCATTATACTGACCTATCAGAGAGGTGAAGAGCTCTGGGGCTGAGCTGCCAGCTGCCATGAATGTGGCTCCTGCCACATCTTCACTGAGGTGCAGGTTCTGGAGGAGAGGAACAGGTTAACACACTTTGGCACAGCAGACTGGACAGCACCAAAGCTAATGAAAAAAGAATGACAGGCCAAGGGTACCTTCAGGCACCCTGCAAGAGCTACTAACAATGGAGACTGATAAACTGTTGGTATTAGCACATAAGGGTAATGGCAGACATCCCACCTCAGGCATATTGATTTCAGGGAGGGCGGGGGGGAGGTGCAGGCTAGACTCGGCGGGTGGTGTCACCGTGCCATATACTGCGTTATTTTCGTTTGAAATTACCTGGCTATCTTCGTTTGGGAAATTATATCGGGTTAATACTGGAGTAGCGTGGCTTTTTTAAATACCGTCAAAATACCAAACATGGGCAGTCCCCAGGTACCAACGAGATCTGTTCCCTATGTTTAATTTGAACTTGTAGGTGAGTGGGAAAAATAATAATGCACAACATATTAATAATAATACAGTTATAATAAAAGTAATTACATACAGTATACTGTACTGTGTCTTGAGTCAATGAGCCGCTGAAGCCACGCAATGATTTCACAAGAGTCGCAAAGTAGTGAGTGCGTTCGTTATTATTAAACTCAAGTTTATCCTGTAACAGGCTTTATGGCAGTCCATGCGTAAGTACAAGTTCTCCGTAGGTCACATGTTCTTAACCTGGGAACTGCCTTTACTGCAGCATAATGTCTGGACAATACTATGGTATAAAAATGACTGATCTGCAGGACATTGCGCGTCATTCCTGGTTGTCAGTGAGCTGCTGTCAATTAGCGGGAGACTCACGGAATTTCTGGAAGAGGTGGGATGTCTGAAACGGGGGAGAGAGGTGTAGAGAAAGCCTAAACACACATCTGGAGCGGGAGAGAGTCGGAAGTATATAGGCTAAAACTGCAGGGGAGTCTTTGGTGCACATGTATGTAACTGATATATGGTGGGAACCCCAGCAAAGAAGGAAAGGACAGAAGGTTAGGTTAATATTTTTCCCCCAAAGTTGCACCGAGCTGTTGAGTGCATACTGATGCTGGTGCCCCCTGCAGTGCACTGATGGCATGGCAGCCCGCCAGGGCCAGATTTACACCACACTGACATGGGTTTCAACTAAAAAGCAAAACTCCGTTTATCATTTAAGCAGGGCAGAGTTAATGAGGCTCTGCTTTAAAATAGCTTTTCTGTTTCAGATTTCTAAGGGGCAGCTTTGATCTGGATTTTCCTCCCTCCCCAAATGTCTGCAGAAATATTCCGCTGGGAAAACCTTTAAGCTAATTAAATATAAAAGTAATGTTTTGTTTATTTATGCCCTATCTACTAGATATATATATATAAAAAAACAAGAATGTGTGGCACGGCATAAAAATGAACACATTGTATTCACTCTTCAGGATGTACAATGCAGAAATGAGGCAGAATTAAAGGAAACGGTTTCCAGGTAATGATATTAAGGTGCGCTCGCTGAGTACTTACCTCTGAGATCTTTTCCAGAGATGGGACAAAGTAATCATCGCAGACAATCGCAAGAGCATAGAACATGTAAATGGCCTGAGACATGAGAAACATATATACATTAACACAGACATCAGCACTAAAAAAAACACATATTAGTGGAAGCATGAAAGCTTCAAACGGTAATAGGTCAGAACCCATGAGTCCTTTCTGATATGTTGGGAGAAACCTTAAATGAGCCGCATTACATAAGCAGGTATTGAATCATTTAAACAGAAAGGTATCATACCATTGCAGGAGGCTCATGTGAGTTTTATGTACACAAAAATGTTCTGAGGGCAGAAGGAACAATGATTGGTTCAGAGAGAAAACCAATCAAATTGTAGAGGAGGTGGGTCCAAGAACTACAGGAGAATCACTTGGTCCCACCTTCTCTAGTTACTTGAACCCACCACCTCTACAATTTGACTGGTTTTCTCTCTGAACCAATCATTGTTCCTTCTGCCCTCAGAACATTTTTGTGTAAGGAAAAACTCCCACAAGCCCTCAGAAGCCCACAAAATAAAGGCAACATATAAATATAAAAAAACAAAATCAGCAATATAATATTAATATAAAATAAGGAATATATATAAGGAATATATATAATAAGGAAGTTATTAACTGAATTAAGTTTTTCATTAACAAACTTGCATAACTTATCGCATTATACAGTATTACTGAAAAATAGTAGAAAGCAAATCTAGCTACAGCTTGTACTTAAGTATGTAGTAGTGATCTGCGGTGAGGTAGTGTGACGGGCAGCTGTCATGACACAGGGCAGAGGTACTCACACACAGAACGTGGAGAAGCACTGCCCCACGTCTCCTCTGCTCCTTCGTGAAGATGTCCTCTGGGAACTCATGGATAGCTGTGGAGGAGCACGAACGAAGGTTCCTTCATCAGCGACAAGTCCCTGCAGGGCCCTCCAATCCTCAGGATCTACCTCTTCATCTCTCACCTGAGTTTCCCTCAGACTGATCTCGGTTCTTAGTCCCTTGTCTCAGTACAGGCTGTCCCTGAGTTAGCTCTGACTTACGGACAACGTTAATTTACGAACGGATTGCCGTAAAGGGTATTATATAAAAAATTGGGTTAAATGCAGTACAATGGCTCATAATAAGGAACGCATGTACTACTTTGTGACGCTTCTGAAAACATTCTTTAGTGATTCGTTGGTTTGTGGTACAGTACAGTACCATATGTAGTTACTGTATTTTTATCGTATTTATTATGTAACTGTATTATTGTTTTTCCAGCTTACCTACAAATTCGATTTAAACACTGACATACAGTAGGGAACGGACCTCATTCATAGCCTGGGGACTGTCTATACATCAATGCGGAACATCAGTGATTGTGTTTGTGAATTAAAATCAGTGGGTCTGAATAAGAAAAAAACATTATTCTTGAGAAGAATTTGCTAGACGTATGACCTTTATGGAAGTGCTTCTGAATGCCTGCTGAGTTTCTCTCACACACAGTGTCACCGTTTTTCTACAGCATTGCCGTTTTCATCATATCGAGTCCAATTTGGGACAGAAGCGTGTGAAAGGAAGGGTGGGACCCTGGAAAGACAGGAGCACGTAGGTGTGGTGAATAGGTGACATCAGGAGCACGTGGGTGTGGTGGATAGGTGACATCAGGAGCACGTGGGTGTGGTGAATAGGTGACATCAGGAGCACGTGGGTGTGGTGGATAGGTGACATCAGGAGCACGTGGGTGTGGTGAATAGGTGACATCAGGAGCACGTGGGTGTGGTGAATAGGTGACATCAGGAGCACGTGGGTGTGGTGAATAGGTGACATCAGGCCATTGCTTGACGTCAGGCCTGAGGTCGGATGAAATCCATCTGTATTATCAGAGCGTCATGTCCTCCGCCATGTCAGCAAACCTACAACTGAATCTGAGATCTGGTAAGGTGTATATAATAGCCCTACATAAAGACCAGGAGATGGACTACAGAGACAGGATTCCACCAAGCCGATGTGTGCAGAAGATGGTACTTTCGGTGGTCAGAAGAGCTCCAAGACAAACACATATGGCAATATACAGATCTGCTCGCTGAGGCGGCAAAGACCAGCATAAATATCTCCAATTCCGATACCTTACAGATACACATGGTAAACAGAGAGATGTTGCTTGGTATACATATTGGTTCCAGGAAATGAGCAGCAGCCAATAGTGAGGCAGACGTCCACCACAATGCAGCTTTCTCTGACTGAATGTGAAGAGCACACCAGCCGCTGTAGTAGTGATTTGTTATTTCTGTGTTCAAGTCATCCATCTAGATGTAGCGGAAACTCGGGTTTATCCAGGCGGATACGAACCTTATTTTCAGCTGGCTTGTTTCACAGCGTGATGCAAGAAAGACAAAAGTAATAAAAACGGATGATGACTGCAGATCCGGGTGTCCCCTGGGTCTTTCACGGGGCTTTAAATAGATCAGGCTATGATGCAATTTACACGTCGGATCGCTACAGCCAGGTGGGACAAAAATAAAAATAAACCCAGAGTCAAAATAATAATTAAACTGGAACGGGCAAATTTAACTGAAAACGCTGCTTATTCCCCAGTGTGCACGTTACTTGTCTTGCAGAATAAGAGCAATTCCTTTTTCTTCACTACATGATTACAGGTAGAAGGTCATTTGAGGGCTTGGCGTGTGCCGAGCTGTGAGAGGATCCACTAGCGTCCAGTCAGCCGGCCAGTAATGGTGTTGCTGGTTCAATGGGAGGGAGGGCAGGAGTTCTCAGGGGGCAGCTCGTGTAAGGCTATACTTGCCTGTACATATTTTGGAGTTTGTTCACATATGTTTGCTGGAGAGAGTATGGGATCTGACTTATTCTCTTTTATCTGCAACCCAAGCAAGTTCGATAGTAACATTTTATTGTACAGGAACATATTGCTCACTCTTTGTCGGTCTTAGTTAATGGAGTGGTTTTCTGTCCAGTAATCTGTCTAATAATATATATTAGTCAGCGAACGGAATCCAACCAAGCAGCACCTGAGAGAGGCAACTATCTTCATTGCTATCTACTGCATGTTCATGTTAAGGGTACCCTTTCAAAATACACCCAACAGAATATGTCTTTCAAGATACACCCAATAGAAATTTTATCCAGCCTGTAAGAGTAGATTCACCGCAGAAAGATGGGGCTTGACTAAAGGTTTTGACAAGTTGCCTCAGCCTGACACAGCAGTTGCTATGGAGACCCTCCCTGGGAGAGCCATTGGCCCCAAGAACGTTGACGAGCATCAGCAAGAAGCCAATTGCAGTTTCTCTGGTACTGAGGAGGCGGGAGGAGAATTCACACTCAAGATAACAATGTAAAAAAAAAACCTTAGAGACATGAATTATGAAATGTGAAGGAAAAATGGGAGGAATTATTAAAGGAGTAGCTTGATTCTCAAAATAGATTTTCCTTGTCTCCAACGTCAGACAACTATGGCGCAGGAGTCAAACTGGTTTTAGTTTTGAACATGGCCTCCTTTTTGTACCGTGGTAAGAGGCTTTTATGATTCACTGGGGGTCACTGTGGGGGGGGGTCTGTTGACTGAAATGAGAAATGATTCGGCACCTTCCACAGGAACCCCAAGACCAGAGCTGGGCTTGCAAAAGGGAACTCACTTGGATGCCTGAACCTCATTCAGGAGCCTAATACAATTACAAGTAATCAAAGTACCACAGTCACATAAAACTGCTTGGGGTTTTTATTAGCAGCTGATTCTCCTGGGTGAACTGGTCTGTAATGCGCTGGGAGTGTCGAGGCATTCTGCTCCAAGCACTCGTCCACTGAGAAGCTAATCATTCCCTTTAGCCGCCTCAGATTTTGGTTCCCCAGCGCTTTCTCAGTCTGTCGGTCAGTCTGTCAGTCAGTCTGTCTGTCCACCATGCCAACAATACCAGGGATCTGCCTTGGCATTTTGTATTAAATGGCAAAAAGGCAGGATAAAGATTAACCTTTTGATATCTTAAAGGTTACCTGGCATCATCTGACGGTTTGTTGCATGGACTAAGGCCTCAAAAAAATAAAAATAAAAATCACAGCCTAGTTTACGTGTTTTTTTCTTCATTGTTTTGGCATTTAGCAAATGCAGTAATCTTAAGGAGGGACCGGCAGGGCAGAGCGAATATTGCACAGTGTTGCCAAAACACAGTCATCATTGCACAAACCGGTAATCACAAAAAAGAGAGAAGGAACACATAGCGAACAGCTGATTAACGGAGGAGAAAAAAGACAACAGGCTACAAAGAAAATCTACAAAGAAGCTTGCGAGCGTCAAAATGAAAAACAGGGCAGAGAAAGCTGCTGTGTACACTGACACACTCTGGAATACACTAAACAAGGTTGGGGGGGACGGGGGGGGGGGCCCTTCCACAAAGCAAGCGACGCAGTAACTAACGTGCTTCAAACGAGCGGCGTGATTCAGTCACATATTGACTTAGATCCCCCACCCTTGGCGACCTGTGATCTCGCATCAAAGCTCGGCTCGGCGAGGGAGAGCTCCTGACGTCATGGGATGCGCTCGTCTGCCTCGGGCCGACCTGAGAGCCGTGTCGCGGAGGGTAAGTGGGGCCGGTGTTCAAAGGGTGCAGACCTGATAAGTGTGCCATTGCGTTTACGTGTCTCCCTGTCCGCCTGCGCCATATGCAGCAGCCATTCGGCACGGCATGCACGCACAGCTCTATAGAGCATCCTCGCTAACTGACAAACTGTTATATTAACCCTGTGTTGGTGGTGCTAAGAGGATACAGAGAAGAGAGTAGCGGCCATATTTTACAAGGAGGGGGCAGCATGGTGGTGTGGTGCTTAGCAATGCTGCCTCACCCCTCGGGGATCTGGGTTTGAGTCTCCACCATGGGTCTGTGTGTGTGGAGCTGGCATGTTCTCCCTATGTTGGTTGTTGTGGGGTTTCCTCTGGGTGCTCTGGTCCCCCCCCCCCCCAAAAAACACGCTGAGACTGATTTGGGTTATCAAACTGCCTATAGCTATGCCTGTGTGAGTGAGTGGTGTGCGAGTGATGGATTGTACTAGGAAAACCCTTTATCTGGGTTTCAGTTCAATCACAGCAACCATGCCATTACAATCCTTATGTATCAAATCTAGGAAGATCCCCATAAAGCTTTTGTGCCAAATATCTCAAAGCTACACTGGATTCTCAGGTCAGATCTGTTAGCATCAGCTTTTTCCCCCCAAGTAACAACCTACATCTTTCTTTCCCTTTAACACAGTTCTACAGTATCAGCACAGAGAAATGGATCCTTCGGTGAGGCCCACAGGGGACTTTTATTTTCTATTGGACCCCAGGCCCCCCTCATATTGATTGATGCTGATAGGCTGTAATGGTGGCATAAAACGGTGGAGGGGTGCCCCACAGGAACAGCAAACAAAATATGGCAGAGGAAAGGGCAATATATCCACATGTGATTGGTGAGGGGGTTAGCCAAGTGTGTTACGCACTGGTTTGGGCCACGGAAGCTGTGGGTTCCAATCCCACAATGGATTTTCACCTCTCACTTCAATTACTCCATTACAAACCCAGCTACATGTACTACAAAAACCATATGGAGCTTCAAAAAAACCGAAGGCACTTCAGCCGGGAGGTTAGTAATAACCGTATTCATTACTCAACCTAAAAATACAGGTGAAAGAAAAATGACTTAGACAAGAGGTCGAAATATCAAAATATGCCGACACGTGCCAAAAGGCCATCGCATTTCAGAGGTGAATTTCTGTCAGACGCTGTCAAATGAGCTAAAGCAACATGACGAGACTCATACTCTCTCATACCGTCAAAACTGTTTGGTTTATGCGGCACAGGATGTTGCTGCGCTGTTTAATTTTAACAGCACCAAATGCATAGTTTATATGACGATGAATTATTACTCTTTGCCTGATAGAGATGGAATTACTATCATTCATTATTTGCTCTCTTGTCGGTGACATAATTTTCTCCACTCTGTGTTTGGTAAAAAATCTTTGACGACCTTGTCCATGATTTGAAATGACGTTATTTTGTAATTAACCAGAAAAGAAAACTGGCCCCTTGGGACAGCCTTTCTCAAGATAAGTATTCTGGGACTTTGTAGCCAAACCACATTTCTCTACTGTTCTTCTCATAATATTAAAATAAATGCTGCACAAACGAATGAGCTCCGCTGATGGATTTCCCACTTTGCCAAGCCGTATAAATGACCCACTAAAAAAAACACACATCATCTCCCCATCGCTACTGTATTTCTGGAAGTTTGGACACAACGTTAATAAGGCTGGCAGCTTCTTGCTCCTTCGGCACATTATATTCTCTCAGCCCTTGTTCTTTGAAAGCTTGAAATACAGACTTTCCTTGGTTTAAAAAATTTAGCATTTGGTTGCCTAGCAACACAGGCCTCAAAGGGACTTGGCTGTGGGTGCCAGGCAGCTGTCTGTGTCCTTTTAAGGAATGGGGAGAAAGGAAGAGAGACCAAGAGGGAGGGAAGACGGGAAAGGGAGAAATTCCATTGTTTGATTGCTCTTGTACGTATATTAAATATATTAACAGGTGACAGCAAATACATGGCAGGAAATGAACCTTGTATGTCCAATCCAATAACAAAATAACAAACTCCACAATGAATGCCTTAGTCTTCTGAGGGCTCTGTGGTGCTATGATTTGATTATTAATTTTAGAATAATGAAATAAATGATAAAAACGACAGGAATCCAGCAGCTAATGCTTCCTGAATCCCTAATAAATCTTTTTCATTGGAAGGGAGTCTGACTGAGACTCAGCAATGGCTGTCCCAGTCTCAGTCTTTGAGTGGATCACTTACTTCGTACACGTGGGACGCTTGGCTTTGCGAAAGGCTAATGCTGAGGGGATGAAGAGGAGCTGATTTTTTGTTTTTTTTTGGATGGTTTGTTTGCTTCCTCCGGGCCCCTGATGAAATCACAGTCACCCCTAACAGAGACAATCCTGGCAGATTAAATCCATCACCGTAGTAACTCCAGCCATGACTGCTGATGATGTAGCCTCTGTACCTCAGATGGCAGATACACCTCATCCTAAAGATTGTATGTCATTTTACACATACAGTGTTTACATAATATTTCACTATTTACATTCATTTAGCAGATGCTTTTTCCAGGGTCAGCCAACCCCCATAGCAATTGGGGTTAAGGGCCTGCTGGGATTTGAACCGACGACCTTCTGATCGCAGGCAGTCCTAACCCGCACAGCCAGACATCACCCCCACAGCTGTGTTTGCCTGCCGTCGTAACCCAAAGTCAAGCATTAGCTTATTTTGACACTTGCGTGTGTGAAGCCAGGAGGGAACAAGGGACAGCTTAATAGCTTCTGACGCCAAGATCAGCTCTGACCTCTGAAGGGGGTTTTTCCAGAGATCCATGAAGAGTATCCATGTATCAGCCGTGACACTAAAACTGTCACACTGGACATTCCTTAGCTCCTTGACAGTGTGCTTTTCATCACGTATCCATGCTTCGCTCCACTAAACCTTTCCATATACACGTCAAACGACTACTGCTATGAAACCTCTCAGTCACACGACAAATACTGATGAATTCTTCAGCTAGAGCCTACAGAGTTGGAAATTCCACCCAAATCATCGCTTCTCTTTCAATTAAAAGTTTTCAGTCCTTATAATCATAACATACATCTTTGTTGAGCTTTAAAGGTAACGATAAACTTGCAACTCTGAAACATTTCAAAGCTATACATGACATGCACCAGATAAACCCGTTTTTTGAGAGTTATATTTAACTTTCCTATTTCTTTTGGTATAACAAAACAGACATAAAAAACAGGTGAAGGGGAGCGGGGGGGGGGGTGATATAAAGAGCCTCCAGCACTGTGTCTTTTCTAGATGTTTAAATTGTCATAAAAATAGATAGCGGTCATCCAAACAGCCGGCTTTGATTACACCAGAATCGTCATCCTCAAATCCCCGGCATCTAGGAAACAGTTGCATATTGGGGACCGAGTCGTTGGATTCTTACCTTGGCGGAGCTGCTCCGTGACCCTCACAGCCCATATTCATACAGCTCACAGGTTAAGAAAAGAAAACAAGGCAAGCAAAGAAGACCGTGTAAGCAAAATGAACCCTCCCCTCACGCATAAGCAGACACAGGCCCCTCGGATTTAAGAATTAATAGTGAAATAGCAAACTTTGAGTACCAGGTGTGATAATCAAACAGAAACCAAACATCTTTCATAAAGACGTGGGACCACTTTGGTGAATTGGAGACTGGATGGAACACAGCTGTCAAATGTTCAGGGGCATGAGGCCTCAGGGCTCCAGCTCTCACACAAATGCAGAGGCATTAACCTTAACAGGGAGCTCTAACCTTAACCATAAGTAGCCAAATAAAATACAAGTCATTTGGCATGTTTCGTTTTTTGATTGCAGTCACAGATTTTGATACAGTTGAGTTTCCCCTTGCAGAGTCTGAAAAAATATGGCAGGGATTTGGGGCTGATTTGGACCCTACAGGTAGATTTCTTCAATGAAACCTCAAGTTCTTTTAGTTGAATGATGAGGCAGGTTCCTTTAGCTTAAGCAGTTTATTAAGACAGAATGAAGATGTTACAGAAAGATGTTTCACATTCAGTGTCTGTCTGTGTCTGTCTCTGCCCCCCTGAGGGAAGCAGGCCCTTTATCTTTGGTCTTCGTACAGACTCCTGGAGCCAGGGGGTTAGACGGCCTTGGTGTGAGTACGTTGTATGAGATAGGCAAAGAACATGATGAGTGAGTAGCAAGGGCAGAAAGAAACACAAAAATAAGAAATATGAAAGCTATAAATGAATGAACTAAATGAACATAATTAAATAACTACAAATCAACTAGGGAAATCCCTCACCACTAATCAGGTGAGATGTGCATGGTCACCCCTGACTACTGACCCATGTTTATCCATGAACAGCCTACAGCTACTTCCCAGACTCGGCATCCTGACAGACTTCAGATAATTGACCTAAAATCATGACATTGGGTAGCGCTGAATTGAGGATGGATTTTGTGTTCCTTTAAGCTTTCATCTATAGCTTGTTCTCTCTTCTCTTCACTTCCCACCAGGTAATTAGGTCTTCTGTGAACTGGCAGCTATTGTACGATGCAAAGGATCTAGGTTCTCAGTCCTGCTTGGCTATTAGAAGATCAATCATCTGAAGGTCTGTGAAGAGTTTTTTTTTCGCACCAATGATTTTTCGAAGCACCACAGTTCACAAAACATAATCTAATTGCACCACGGTGTTTCTGGGGAAAACAATTGTAGAGCTCATTAACATTTAATTTGATTAAGTGATGTTCCCACCCACAGCAACACACTGGACCACTGCAACAACAATGAAGCAGAAAAACAACACTGCTACCGCCACAGATTGGGAAGGCTTGCAGTGAGCAGTGAATCGATGTTAAATCTGAATCAACTGATGGACCATGTCTAGCCAAGCCAGCTGAGGAGGACATGTCATGCTTTTTATCTGCGACTTAGAAGCCCATCAGGTTTGGTGGATCTGGCTTCTTCCTGGACCCCGAAGGGAGAAAAGTCCCGGAGATATGTTAGATCTTTAGGGCTTTGCTTTCTTATAGTCATTTGTTTTGGGGATACATTTAAGAAGAAATTCTGACTCCTCCCAATTTTCCCTATAATTTGTAATGTATTGTTGTACTTCTCAGTAAAAGGGTAAAACCGTTAAAAAGTTGAGTTAAAACGCTTCAGATAATAGTGAGTGGACTGCTGGGATAGGCGCTGTATCAGTGTCACCCGGAATGAGTAGGTGCTTTATGAAAACGTATGGATAGACTGACATAGCAACTAATAAACTCAGCCTCAGATGAAGGACCCAGAAATATTGTGAGCCTTTTGGATGAAGGAGCTCCAGGTGCAGAAGATAAGACATTAGAGTGTAATTGGTTGGATTTATTGGAGACTACCTGCTCTTGGCTGGTCGGAGGTCTGGTTCTCCCCTCTCTCCTGCATCAGCCTGCGTGTAGACCAGTCCAAAGTGTTTTCCTCATTAGGAACAGATCCGGGGGACTTTGTGTCTGTAAGCAGATAAAAGTGAGTCACCATTTTTCTACATTGAATACAAAAGCATTTGTCATCATTAAATACTGCAGACTTCCCTCTCAACTCCCCTACTAACCATACTCAGGTTCCATTTTCTGTCCATTTTGTAATTTAATCTCCATGCTACATAGCTCTGCTGATTCTCCAGTTAAGTAACTAAATAATGTTTTATGATCCCATGTGATTACTTAGAGTCTCTGAGTGAATCTCTGAGAGATTCCAATCTCCCATTTCCTACAAGATCTAACCGGTCTTCCTTGGTGTTTTTGACCATCATTTTAAGACCACGATCATCAGTTTGTTTCTCTTCCAACCCATGTAAATCTCCATCTCATTAATGGCAGATGTTTCCACTTCTTATTCTAAGGAACTAGTCTTCCTGCTGAGGTTTGTGTGTAGTAGATTACCTGTCCCTGTAAACTTGCCTGTTCAACACCCCCAAAATACACCACGTTGTGGGAAAGCCTTCGCATAGAAGCTGCTTGTCCATCGGCAGGTCCTTTAGAAATATCCGTCAGTCTGCACCGTATGGCTGCAGTGATAAATAAACCACAGTTGTGTATTTCCTGCAGCTTTTGTTGGCTGTTCAAGCTGCCTGGTTTTGCTGAGCTCACTGTTGTATCTGATTCAGAATCCAGGCATCAGTTCATTCCCAATTAAAAGACCTTAATGAGTTATGCAGAGAACTTCTCCCCCACGTTCCTCTGATGCTGTTGCCTGATGGTCCATTTCATCCATTGTCCCACTGCTTGGGGAGGTTCCGCTTCATAAAAAACTTCACACCTTACTTGCGGTTATAGATAAGGAAATTTTACTCACAGTGCACTGACATAGCTGTCTGCATAGGCCCTCTCTCAGTCTCGTGTGCCAGTAAACCGCAATTCAGCTTCCCCAGCTGCTGATTTCTCTCATCAAGGCATTTTTATATACTAAATAATAAGTTGCTTTTATCATGCTGTCTGTAAACATTTCCACTTGAAAGGGCCAAGGAATTATTTTCAATTTTCCAGCGCTGGGTTCATTTTAGGGATTTGGATGCTCTGTGTAATAGCACAAAAAGGGTGATGCAAATTAAAATTAAGTTAACCTACTGAGTGATTCATTGATCTCATGTTTTTCTATGTCGTCTTAATTTAGTTTGAATCGTTAACGCTCTTTATTAGCCCATCTGTCTGAAACAGCAGCACCATTTTCACATCTTTCCTGTGAAGCGCTGTGAGGATGACAGCGGACTCCCACTCCCACTACACAGCGCCATCAGCACACTCACACTGGGGCTATAATTAGCACTACTGGTTTTCTATTTTCTCACAAGTGCCTTATCTTATACTAAAGGCCAGTATATTTTTCTTTTTCCCATTTTTTTCCCCATTGCATAACTATATAAGGACAAACCTAGATGTTCGGCAGTCGATGGAAAAATACGCCAAAAAGCATTACAAAGCAAGATAAGGCCACCAACTGACATGGAATGAGATACTGATGAACAAAATAAGGTGTTTTCTTAAGCTTGTTAATGTTAATACGATGCCAGAGGGATTTGCTACCTACAGATTTCTCCACGATGGAAAATACCTTGCATCTTTTCTCTTAAGCAATTTTTTCCTATATACAACATAAACCTCAAAAATAAATTGAATTGTATTACAAACCACACCCAATCAGAGTCCTCACCCAATTGAGACTCCTCAAATAGGACTGTCATTATCTCAACAAACTGACATTAACTACAAACCTATCAATCAGTTAAAAAAACCCTAAGAAGTCAAAAATGGCCCTAGCACATTCTTTATATCTTGAATGGTTTCCATGGAAACCTGGCCCAAGCTAATCATGGGAAAGGGGAATTTTTGTCCCAGCTGAATGGGGATAGGCCAAGAAGGAAAAACCAGTCCTTCATTTGCATCGTAAACTAATCAGATCCAAAAATAGCTTCCACGGGCTGACAGCCGGCTCATTAGCATGTCCGTGCGCGATCCTTTTTCAAAATGAGTGCTGTAAGAGCCGGTTGATGCCAACGCTGAAAGGTATTCATCTATGAACTGCTTGGTACAAATGTCACACTGCATCCAGGTGTCTTATTCTCATTGACACGACAAAAATGGAAATGTTTTTACGTGAGAAAACTATTAATACTTGGACCAATGTATTCCTGAGAATACTCACCCCTCACCTCTGCTGGTACTTGTCACTTTATAATTATTTATCGTTAGCCAGCAGACTTGAATGGCTTGATTCCACTTCCTCTGCACTCTGATTGGTTATCTCTCTGAACCAATCATTTTTTTGTTCTGCGCTCTGGACATTTTTGTGTAGGTAAAACTCCCATGAGTGAAGCAGATGAAGGGGATTGAGGAGAACAGCAGCACTGAGCAGATGCTGTAGTTAGATTAACTGGAACTCCCTCCATCTCTGCAGAAATATGCAACGCTAGGGAGCAGTTTTTGGTCAACAGGCAATTTTTCACTCAACTACCGAGGGGGCCGTGTTGAGTCAGCATAAGAACATAAGAACATAAAAACATAAGAAATATACAAACGAGAGGAGGCCATTCGGCCCATCAAGCTCGCTTGGGGAGAACTT
>JAABNX020000002.1:1816278-1845942 GCA_015163995.2 Mormyrus lacerda | reverse complement strand
GGGGTGGGGAGCAGGGTGCAAGGAGAGGGGGGCCGAATTACGGCATTGAGGTTATGGGGAGGGGTGCTGGAGAATGGTCATGGCGAAAATGACTGTTCTGCTTTTATCCGTATCTAGTGCCCAGTCACGGTGTGACCTGGTGCCTGATCTCCTATACACGCCCCGCCAGTGCGTGGGAGACACCCCCAGGAACACCCCCCATACACTTACTCTTGTTTAAGGAGATCTGCATGCTCTGGGCACTCTGGGCAGAGGAGCTGTGGTCGGCGCAGTCCAGGGGGGCCACAGGATCAGAGGTGGGCAGAGCCACAACCTCGGGGGTGCGGCAGGGCGAGGACAGGGCCTGCTGTGATTCCGCCCCCAGGGGAGACAGAGGGAACAGGGGCAAGAATCACGTCACACACATAGAATATTAAGATCCACGCTGCCGCATTCCCCTAAAAGGGAAGCTAGAACTTCTTGCACATCATCCAGTCCACCCACCACCAATAACCACTTATAATTTTCTGCTAGAATTTAAATTTCTTTTAAAGGCTATATGTACTTCTACATCTTTTTTTCCAAAGGTCGATCAAACATCCCATTTTTTGGATGACGACAAAACAAGGGAGAATGAGACAGAGAGATCTCCACGTTCATCTCCACGAGAGCCACAGTGCTGTAGATCCTCCACAGAGCTCAGGTTATACCCAGAGGCAGATACCCACCGCGCCCAGCGCTGCCACCGCGCCCAGCTGCCCAAGCGGCCCCCACCTGCTCCTGTGGGTCCTCCTTCTCCTCCACCAAGGCTTTGGGGATGAGGTCGGGTGTGGTGGTCTGCTCCTCCATAGGGACCTCGTAGATGTGCATTTTCCTCCTTTGAACCCTATTGTCGTAGAAGTGCCGGCTGGTGACAGAGAGAGAAAGAGAGCGATAGAGGTGTGACCCAGACAGAATCATTCATGTCTTTTACTCTGTTTAGTGTTTAGAATTTCTTGTGAAATGATGCTTTATTTGCAATTTGAACAAGTATGGAATTCTTCTTTTCATTTATCCCATCTTCATCTCCCTTGATTTTGATCATTTATCTGAGCTTTTTTTTAGGGGGGGGGGTGTTAATAGACATGCTCAAGGGCCCAAGAGAGATGTGACTATTCTGCTAAGGCTGGGACTTGAACTGATAACCTTCTGATCACAGACACAATGGCTAAAAGTGCTGAGCCACACACCATCCCCAATCATAATCAGGATCTAACACTACGGGCAGTCTCTGTCTGGGTTCCTGGTATGCGATTGGTCTGACCTACAGTAATTGGTCTGATTGGCTGGCCTGCTAGGAGCGGCTGCCAGTTAAAGGACCCTCTGCTTTTAGGTCTGACATCATCCTGATTAAATAAAGGAAGGGGGAGTCTGTGGAGCTCATACTTGCTGCAGGGGTTCGGCTGCAGCTGCGGCGTCTCCAGCAAGTAGCTGCCCGTCGGAGATGGGCGGTCGGCGCAGTCATCCTGGAAGGAGGTGGTCCTCTGGAGGGGCGGGCATGGTGAGGACACAAGTGAGCGCTGGTCCCTGACTCCCAAGTGCCTGTGCTCCTGCGCCTCCTGGCCTCTAGGTTCCTCCTGCTCCTCCTTCTCCTCCACCACCCAGGCCTCCCTGGACTGGCTGTCCCCGGGCTTCAGCTCCGTGCCCTGTAAGGCTTTCTGGTAAAGCTCTGATAAACTCCTGCAAGGAAGACGGAGCGACGTATCAATGCACATCTGCGTGACACGGCAGGCAGCGTGGCGCTTAAGAACAGATTCCCCAAAACGGCCAGGCTGTTGAACCCTTAATGGATGGGCTTGTCCTGAATTTCCCTCAAGTACAAATGGTCAGAAGGTGTGACACCCAGGGCAGGGAATTGAACTCGCCCACTCAAAACATTGAACACTACCCCGCTAGCTAGTTTAAAAAAAAAAAAAAAAAAACTGCATGTTGGATTACACATTTCTCTGAACAAGCCTAGTTGATTAGTAGCAGAAAGTTCCACCCTCGGTGACATCATATACTGCAGAATAGAATAGAGGCTCTTCACTGATCCCTGTGTAGAAACTGTGCATCCCATCTTACTCTCCATGAGACACACGCATACATACATACGCAGGCTTGGGGTAAGACAACAGGGTCAGTCAGCACCGAATTGCCCTGCGGCATTTTGGGTTAAGGGCCTTGATATGATTATGCCGCTGGCTACATAATTCACACCCATGGCCTTCTGGGACTCAGCTCTAACCTGCCACACCCTCATAAACGGGCCTTTATCGCTTGCCCTCCTCTCCCTCCTCATCCACACAGCAGCCAGACAGAGCTGACCTGGCCTGCTTGCCGTTCTTGTCCGGCGGGATGACGGTGAGGTGGATCCTGGGGGTGGACCGCAGCAGGCCGGTCCTGTCGGCGGCCGACAGCGCCACCAGGAGGCGCCCACACAGCCGCACCACGCGCGCCCCCATCTGCAGGCCTGCGCTCTCCGTATAACTGGACTGCTGCAGCTCCACCACGAAGCCGTCCTCGCTAAGCATGAAGCCAGGATGGCCCACCGAGTCTCGCAGCGGCATCACCTCCCGCACCTCGCAGGCCCCGGACACCCTCTGGATAAAATATAATATAATAAAAAGATGATATAATACAAAGCCCAAGATCACACTTTTTGAAGCTGCATTAGTTATTTAACAGACAGCAGCAAAGTTGATTGGCTGTCAGAGTGCTAACTTAAAAAGCACCCACCCCTCACTGTGCAGCCAACTTTGCTCTCACCTTTAGTCTCTGCACCACCTCCCGGATGTCCTCCACCTGGCTTTCAGAAACACTGATGGAGATCGACTCTCCCCGCTCATAATAGATATCCAGGTAGGGCCCGCCACTGGCCCCGCCCTCCGTCACCGCCTTCCAGCCAATCACGTCGCGGGAGTTGCAGTTGAACACCACCAAGCGGGAGCTCCATTCGATGAGCACTACTGACTCACCGGAGATGGCCAGCAGGCAGGGGAGCTTGTCAGTGCTGGCCCCGCCTCCGGACGCCATGACCGGCCACACCAGAGCCCCGGCGCTGTGCAGCTCTGCCCCCTTGGTGCTCTTCAGTTTGTCCTTGCGCTTGACAGCCCGTGAGAGCAGAGGGAACTTGGAGGAGTCGATGGGTGAGGTGGTGACGTAGTTCTCCGCCAGGTCCTTCAGGTATCCCTGACGGGTGCGTGTGGCCATAGACACGAACTTCCCCGACTTCTCCGCAGCATTCTCCGCGTTCACTGCCTTGGCCAGAAGGAAATCCCGGAACGCCGGCGACCGCGGGAAGCGAGCCCCCTTGGGGAAGAAGGGCCCAAACAGAGGGATGTCCTTGGAGCGGGTCACAGCCACCCTGGGGGCCCATCGGGGAACAGAGGCATTCGATCAGCTTCAGCCACCACGTGCTCCCTGGCAGCGCTCGCTCTGCACATTTCACTCCATCAGACAGAACGTATTCAAAATAAGCAGTTTTAAGATATGGGGTTTTATGGTTTTATTGTACTGGATGAAAATCCAAAGATCTCTCAGTCCCCTTCATAGGATTGCTATTCTTTACGTTTTTAATTGTTAAAACTTTTCTAGTTAATATTGTTTCTTATCAAAGGAGACTAATGGATGATACGATCCAGGTATATAAAATTCTAACAGGTCTAGATACTGTTCATTCATATTGTTACTTCAAAATAAGTTCAAGAACCCATGGCCACAGTTGGAGATTAGTGGGAGAACACTTTAGTTTGGGTCTGAGAAATAACTTCTCACATGTAATTAGACTGTGGAACAGTCTCCCTGAAGAGGTAGTGCAAGCTAAAACCCTAGATTCCTGCAATTCTGAACCTGAAAATGTCCTGCCATCTTTAAATTATTAGTTTAATCTCCCCCTAGTGACCTTGATGGGCTGAATGGCCTCCTCACTACAACTGTTGAACCTACTAAAGCTACACCCTTGACCAGTGAGACAAATCGCCAGTATGTGTGAACATACTTGGACAAATAAAGTACCTGTAGTAGGTTTTCTCAGTGCAGGGGTGGTGAACCTGGACGATGATGAACACATGCTGGAAGTGAGAGCGGATGGTTTTGGGCGTGAAGGGCAATGCCCCGGGCTCCTGGAACACGATGGTCACGATGTCGTTGCCGATGTGCCTCTTCCTCAACAGCTGGGTGGAGAAAAGTGAGAGAGAGGGAGAGTCAGCCTCACGGGGCCTGTCCTGTATAGGTCCACGGGGGTTTATTATATATAGTTATGGTGCAGGTGCCCACATACCTGCTGGTTGTTGCTGGGGGTGTAGGGGAGCATGGTGGACACGTGGAACATGATCTCATAGTCCTGGTACTTCGTGTACAGCGAGTGGGTGCCGGTAGAGTCCGCTGCATGGGAAGAGGAAAAAGGGCAATTGAATGGCGATCACCATAATGGGTCACCTGCCGTTAACCAGAAAACACTCGAGGCAGCGTCGACAGACACTAGGTGACATGACAAATAGACAAAGTGAAGGTTATATGTGCAGCATATGATCTGTCTTCCTACTGGCATAAACCAGATGTCCTCTGCTGTGTTTGGTTTTTCTGTGAACTGGTGCTGGGCTCATTGTCATAAAATGTGTGTGTGTATGTATGTGTGTGTGTGGTCCAGGTATACCTTACCTTGTGGAGACCAAATGTCCCCACAATGTAATGAATACCCATTTTTTTTTACCTTTTACCTAGGGACCTCCTGGTCCCCATATGGAAAAACTCTTTTTTTATTTTTTTTTTTTTATTAAAAATGCAAAACGTTTGTTGTTTGGTTACTTCTGTTTATAGTTTGGGCTGGGTAGAGGTTAAGGTTGTCATAGCATTAGCATTTTTCCCATAGAAATGAATGAACGGTCCCCATAAGGATATGATTACACGACTGTGTATGTGTGCGTGTGATTCTATAGACCCACATGGTCCATTAAAAGTGTTTATGTGTATTTCGTCGGAGGAGTGCATCTATGTGTGTCTGACGGAAAGCTGCACTCACTCTTGGTGTCCAGTTGAGCCCTGAACTTGTCGAAGCCCTGCAGTCGTACTTTCTGCCCCAGCAGGTCCAGGAACTCCTCGAAGGCGGGGCCCGCATACTCGTTATTGTACATGTCCTCCTCCGAGCTCTGATTGGCCCGACAGTACATCACGCCCACCTTCCGCTGGAAGTTCAGCTGGGAGGGGACAGGAGGGTCGTCAGACCACTGCTGCTGTCACCACGGTCCTCCTGTCGCTCCACAGACAAGGTAAGATATGCGGGGGGGTGGGGGGTCCCAGGGCAGGGTGTAGTCAGAAGATCAGCTTGCTCCCTCATGCCTCATTACCAGTCATTTAAGTCAAACTCACTTCTCTTCACCCTAGTGCATGTGTCCAGTTATCGAACCCCAAGCCAATACCCCACTATAACTCTACTCAAGATGCCAAGAATAGAATATTCTAGAATAGAATAATGATACTTCATTGATCCCTGCCGTGAAATTTTTGCCTACCCCATCCTGCTGTCCATGAGACGTACAGGTGAGTGCAAGTTAGGGTGTCACAGCACTGGGTCAGCCAGCATGCAGGGCCCCTGGAGCTGCCGGTTAAGGGCCGCGTTCAGGGGCCCATTGGTGGCATCTGGCAGATGGGCTCTGGATCCCACCCAGTGACCTTCCGATCATGGGCATCGACCCTGAACACACTGAACCACACACTGCCCCGGTCCTCTTGTGTTTTTTTTCCTCAGTTCCTCCCCCCATCCCCGTGGTTCAGTGCCCCCCTCCGGCGACTGACCCGCTGTTCGTCCAGCGTCAGCAGCATCTCTGGGACCTTTGGCGAGTTGGAGGCCAGCCGCAGGCAGTGCAGGTTAACCTCGGGCAGGATGTGCTCCAGCAGCCGTCGGTGGGGCAGGCCTCGCGGGGCCGTGTGCCGAGCCCCCGTGCTCACCGACTCCTCTGCCACGGAGCCCCTCAGTGTCTTCAGCTGCACCACGGGGAAACCAACAGGGACAGTAGTGGTTAACTACTAATAACCAACGATCGTTGAAGGTTGCGATGGTGGCGCAGGAGGTAGTGCTGTGTTTGGTAACAGGACAGTTGTAGGTTCAAGCCCTGGTTCCTCCCAACCCCTTAAAAGTGTCCTTGAGCATGACACTGAACCCTGAATCTCTCCTGGTGTGCAGGTTGGCCTCTGCCACCGGTGTGTGGATGGGTGTATTGTGAAGTACCGGAGGACTAGAAAAGCGCTATATAAATGCAGTCTGTTTAATCCTATAGGCCTATGAGGCTGTTCATCTGGGTGGTAAGTATATTTGCTCAGGGGAAAAGAATGTAACATTCAAACATATGGAAATATGTACTAATAAAGAACAATAAAAAAGAATTTCTCCTGTCCTCCAAAAATTTACTGATATCTTTTTGGACAGCTACATTAACACCCAGTTCCCAAAACTCTCTTTAGGTACACTCCATGTATTCATTTAATTTCACCACCAGTTTAATCAATTAAGCAAATTAGTTAAATAGCTCAATGAGGTATTGATTAGCCAAATAAAGTGGGGTAATGGTCCAGTCAAAATAGACATTGGGGTAGTGGGCGGTGACTGCAAATACTGGAGTGACTTTAGGAGAGGTTTTGAAATGACTAAGTTGACACACTTAGGCAGGCATAATAAAGGTTTACACCAACTTTTAAACTTTAGTTTCCTTTGATTGTCTTTGGTCATGGGAGTTTTACCTACACAAAAATGTTCTGAGGACAGATGGAAAAATAATTGGTTCAGAAAGATAACCAATCAGATTGTAGAGGTAGGTCCTAGCAACTAGAAGACACAGAACATTTTTGTTCAAGTAGAACCCCCACCTCAGACCTAATCACTTCACCAAATGAAGGCCCAGTCTGAAAGGTTAAACCGAGGTACCTCAGTGGTACGGAAAATGATCCTGCAGTTGTACTGGGCACCACTCGATCCTTCCTTTTCCTCTCTTCTGAAGCTGATGGCCACCGGCCCCAGCCGCTCATCCACGCCAAAAAAATTCTGATGATCTGAGCGGTTAAGGATACGAGCAAGTTAGAGCGAGATGAGAGGTCCTTATGGAAACAAAGCCTCTGCATCAACCCAATGGTCAGACAGACACAGAGGGAAGACGTCTGAGCATAGGCTGGTGTGGCGATGTTAACCCAGTATAGGATTCTCACTCGGGAACACAGAGTGTGCAGTTTAACGGTTTGCAAGATTAAAAAGATCAGAAATGACTTGACTGAGACTGGCAGCTGTGATTAAATTAAGCCAGTGACTCATTAGCAATTCCCTCTAAATTACATGCAGCAGAACTTGTTAGACTGAGGACAGATACATTAACTGTAAATAATACGCAAATCACCAAACAGGCACAGAAACTGCTTTCCTCTCAGTCCTAATTAGACGCTAATAAATCACCACGTCGGAAATATGTCTGTGACGACGTGTAGGACACGAGAACACGGGCTGCATCTAAAGTGTTAAAACAGCACCAGTGTAAAGCCACAAGCGGAGATGAGTCAAAGTGGAAATAAAGCACTCGCCACATCTGTGATGATGACTCTACGCCACAGACGGTGAGATGCTCTTCACTGTGTGTCATGTGACCCGGGCTCCGAACTCACCCTTCATGTAGAAGTACTTGCGGTAGTAGTGTGCTCCCAGGTCTGCGTGCTCGATGAAGTAGCTGGTCTTGAGCTGCTGTTGAATGTGGCTTTCACGGGGCTCCTCCAGGATGGACACGGCGTCATTGGGGGTCTGCAGGCTCAGCCACGGCGCCCCCGTGCCACGCACTCGCCCCAGCCCCGGCCGTTCCTCGCCCCCCATCTCGTTGCGGAAGTGAGGGCAGCTGAGCAGCATGTCGTTGTTGTTGCCATCTCCCTCGTCCAGTGGCAGCGGCATCTCCCTCTGTCCTTCGGGGTCCTCCGCCGTCCCCCCATCTCCGCTGACCCCCCCCACGAGGGGGGACACTGCCCCTGAGGTGGGGGGCTGGACATGGGACGCCGCAGAGGCCCCCGAGGTGATGTTCTTCTTGCGGCCGATGCTATCGCGGCTGGACACCGCCTCCGTCGGGTCAAAGAGGATGCTTTGCACGTCGTAGTGTGCAAAGTTGTGCACCCAGGTGGCGCCGGGCAGGCTGAGGGCGGGGCAGGCCCGCGGGGCCAGCGTGGGGCTCGACTTACCCTTCTTGTTCTGCGCATCTTGCTTTGGCACCTTGGCCTGCTTCAGCGGCTCCACCTCTGGCACATCGAGAGCACGAGAGAAGCCGTCGGGTTCTATGTCGGCTCCCTGCAAGCCCAGCAAGACGAGGGGGTCTTTGAAGCGGAGTGCGGCGGGGCTTTGGGCTGTCTGCTCCTCGCTGTCCTCCGTGCGGGCACACGACCGCCGCTCCAGTGAAGAGAGACTGCCATAATCCCGGTGAAGGAATGGGCTGGGATCCTCCTGGCACCCTAGGCTCCCCATCCCGGTTGCCTTTGCTCTCGCACCATAGGCTGTCCCTGAGGCTTCCAGATCACCCAGTATAACCTCGCTGTTGCTCCTCTGCACGATGTGGCTGCGACCTGACGAGCGCAGCCCGGGGCCAGCCTGGCTGAGGGGCGGGCCCTCATCAAGCATGACTTCCTCTTCCTCTCTCCGAGGGGGCCATTCAGGCTTGACCTGCGACCGCAGACATGGGTCACGCCTGGGCTCGAAAGACATGGCTGTCAGTGGGGGCCGTGGGCTTTGCCGGCAGAACTTGCGGACAAATAGGTCGTCTGACTGCATGGTTGGGCCGTTCCAACTCCCCCCCTTGGCTCCTGGAATTGTACACTGCCTGGTTCCTCCTCTTCTCCTCCTCTTCCTGATAGGATTCCCTCCCTGCCAAGAGTCTCAGGTGGAGCAAACAGGAATGGAAAGCCTAAAAAGACAGTGATGCTGCAGGGAAGTCCATCTGCATCTCCCTTAACGAAGGTCCATTAGAAGCCTAAGTGCTTTTATACAGATCCTGGAAGGATGTTCCTACTTTAATTCCTGTTTTTTGCTCCTGCTAATGAGCAACCGTGTGAAGGACGGACTATTGGACCCAAGTGAAAGCTTTGTCTTGTCGGACCTTGGCTTCCATGAGCCTTAGGGAGACGGGACAGCCAGTTCAGACACTTGATTTCACTTTCTTCCCATCAAGAGCATGCCTGGTCTTCTCTTCTACACCTCTGTCTTATCTGCTACGGTACAGCGAGCTCTGTTTCCTCCTGTATGCTGCCGTCGACAGGGTCACCACACCGGTGATGGGCGCATGGACGGGCAGCTGGGTGATTCCTTGTGGTGCTCGTAGATGCTGAGAGCTCAGGTCGGGATGCGGCGACTCCGGCTCATTCTTCAGTGACCGAGGCCCCTTGTGCGACAGCCTGGTGGCCTGACGTTACACTGGCACCTGCGTACGGGAGGGAAAGAGAGCAGGCCATGAGTGAGAGAGCAACCAAGCTGGCACAGTGTGACCCTGGCATGCTCCGGCGTCTCCATGTTGCATTCGCGCCTGTGCTTTTATACAGGACTTCGTTTTATTGTTCTCTTTCTCTCTACCCCAGAAATAGCCCACAGGCTGCAGCCGTACAGCCTGCCTCCACCCTATAGGACATCACAATAGCAAGGATGGGGGAGGGGATTTCCTGTGCTGAAACGCAAGCCGTGCACTGACAAGGCTGAAGAGCAGCACACTGATACAATAACACGAAAACTCACCATCTCTCCCTTTCTCTCTCTCAGATAATCACAGTAGCTGGGAGCCTTGCATCCAGACACAGAGTTTATAGCAAGAATATGGGGGCAGCACATACCACTCAGACAGCGTCATTTAGCGGGTTGGTAAAAGTCTGAATGCATGGAGAAGACAACAAATCTAAAACCAAACCAAGGTACACACTCATGAAGTCTCCATGTGAAATATACCTATCGACCTAACCAACATGAACTTTCAATACCCAGAATGCACCTGAAAATGTGCACACAAGTGCAAACAGAAATGTACACACACACACACACACACATCTGTACTCATATCTTTGTTGGGACTCTCCATTCATTTCTATGGGCAAAACATTAATAGCAACAATGACAACGTTAACCTGCACCCAGCCCGAACCTTAACCATAAGTAACCAAACAAAACACAAGTGTTTTGGCATCGAAAAAAATGGTCCCCACAACGTCAAAATAACAGTTTTTTTCACATTTTGGGGACATTTGGTCCCAACAATGTAATGTATACCTGGACCACACACACACACAAACAAAACACTATATGTATTGATACACCTCTAAGTGCAACAAAAGCATGTCACCTGATACAAGAGTTCCTGGATTTTAGTACAAGTGTGTTCTTGGCCAGGGTGAGGTGCTGCGTCAGGACCATGCTAAATGAAACGGTAACCCTTCAGAAAATAAGCCTTTATCTTACTAAGCGAAATGCCATTTATGAGTGTGATGCAGTTTGTGTGATGGTATTTAATATGCATTTAATAAAATTCTCTCTTATTGTACTTTATACAATAAAACAGTACTGACTCACAGAAAATTATAACACCAAAACTCTCAGGAAAGGTGAATTAGTCTTTAAGTATCCTAAACAGAGAAAATTCCCCATGACATGTACCACAGGAGTGTTCCATAAAAAATACTTAATTAGATAATCAATTATACTGAAACATTAAAGCAAATTGTCCATCTGTATCCACACAGTTGCATACCGCCAAAATGTCCTTGAAGTTACATCATACAACCGTTATTACAGGAAGGGGGGTCACAAAAGGGAGATTAAGTAATTCAGGGTTGCCAGATCTTCCCTCTATTCGGGATGCTGCGCTACTGGTGTAATACGCTGAAAATCGTCTACATCTATAATCTAAAATATATGTATATGAACACTACTTTCCTACTGTGCAACTACCGTTGATGTCTGTTTAACATAAACAAATATCACACTTAAACCACATTATCAACAATATTAAAACGTGCAAAGTGTCACACTATATAAACTCAACTTTCTTTACCGGTTCCAGCATTGCCAGAAGTAGAGAAGTGTGCGTCTTTCAGTCTGCTTCCGTTCTTCATTTTGCATCCTTTTATTAAAAAAAAAAAACGCGAATTGACGTCAGTCGCAGCCTAGGTCGGAAATCACAGAGTCTGGCTTGTCTCACGATGCGAAACCCCGTTTCTGCATCGGCGTCACAGACCGACAGGCAGCAGCGGGGGCAGGTGCGGCGGCGGGGCGTTCCTCTCTCGCCACCTATGCGCTGTCAAACCTTCTGTTACTGACATATACGCGCGACAGTCCCTAGGGGAAGTGTCGCCTCGTATGGGGGAAGGGGGGGGGGGGGCGTTTAATTGCGCAAAGGTCGCAAATCTATTCCTGTTTGGGAATTCGTTTATCTTTAAATTATTATTGTGCTCATTGTTAACGGGAGACTTCGCAAGAAGAAGTTTAGCGTATTCGCATATCAACTTTCTATTGTTTTCGATTCTATTGTCTATGTGCCTGATTTGAAAAATCGGGAAGTATTTTATCTACTGAAATACCATTTTATCAAGTCAGGTTTCACCCACGATTGTTCTTCATGCAACAAAACCTTCGAGATTTCACTGAAGTGGCTGTGTAACCGAAATATCAACCAAACATTTTTGGATTTGGCAACCTGAAAGCAACAGCTAGGGACAGGCTACAGGATCATGTAATGTCAGTAGTTTTCACACGGACATCAAGCCAGCTTGTTAATAAGCTAATAACCACAAACCACTTAATTTTTACACTTAAAAACCTCTGGCAGAGAGTCTACCCTTAGGAAATCATGGTAACAATACACCCAGATTGTATTTCACATACTCTGACAGAACTTCGAGTTTAATAATACATCTAAAATTTATGCAGAATCTTTTATCTATTTTCCTATGGTCTGGTAGTCAATCGTGGAAAACATGACATAATTAACTATAGGAGCACTTTAACCCACACAAACGAAAAGCCAGGGTATTCTATGATGGAGTAACATAGCAATGACACTCTTTTACATCATGGTAAAATAAACTATTACACCCTACAAAATAAGCAGAATGAGAGCTAAATAGTCTTGATGACGTATTATGTGTGTTACAACGCTACACTGGGAAGTTGTTATGGAAAATGCACGCAGGGTTGAATGTCAAATTTATATTGCGTCTGACAGCGATATTTGTAATATTACTTTTTTTCCCATTAATCATATTAGTTGAGTTATTTGGAGCACACTGCTTGCGAAAATGTCACAAAGCAAATAGACATTGTGTGGACTGATTGAGCACAGGTCTGTTTGAGAAGGTTAAATCACTATATACACCAAACAAAACAAAAAAAAAGGACTTAAGTCTTCATGGTCTGTTATTTTTCTGATATAGCTACATTTCATAGTAGGCATTGCTGTTTACACTCTGTATTGCATTGCCAGCTACTAAAGGGACAAAACTGCACTCATTTATACTCAAAGATTCTAGACAGGGGCTGAGCAGACTCCATGGGAGCAGTCAGAAAGGACATATTTGTGTCTAGTTTCTAGTTGTTTCATACCACACATTTTAGCAAAATTCCATGAATCACTGCTGGAAGAACAAGGCACCATTATGATTGGTGATGTCATGGATGAGGGTTGTGAGGTGGACTTGTGGGAAGAGAACTGGAATTGCCGTTAGAAATTGCGGGTTTGTACTTGTACACTTGTACTCATGAGGAACAAACTTTAACCTTAGCTCCTCTGGTGTTATTTACGCAATAAACTGAATATAATGACATTTACAAAGTGAAGTATCGTCACATGACATAGCAGACTGTCCAAAATAGACTACCTGCAATCTCTTTTGTGTTCCACCCATAAACAATGCCTATGTTAATGTTTAAGGAAATAAATGTTCAGTTTACTGCTATAAATTAGCAGCTTGTTAAAGACTTACAGCAAAGTTTTATATCCACGTTTTTGCCGAATAAATTTGGAAGTTATATGTTCAAAACTATATTTCACTTAGCAACTAAGTAATCTTGATATTCTGGTTATTTTAGAGACCCTGTGGATTTCCTGTGTGTTACTGTTACAGGGATCTAGAAATCTCTGCCATTTGAACCTCATTCGCATATGGCTGACAATACAGATCATAAGAACAAAGAACCTCCACTGCCATAAGCCTCTGAAATTCCTGCTGCGGCCGAACAGATCACCAGCCTACCCTCTTCCTTATCTCATGCTGGGACACAAGGGGGTGGGGGAGGCAGAGGACTCTAGCCTGGAGGCACAGATGAAACCTCACCCCTCTGCTAAAATACCTTCATGATGTCTCCCATCCATGACAAAAGAAACTAAGAAAACAATAAAATGTGCAATAGCAGCCCTTATGGTCCACGTCCCTCCACTGTTGGAACTGGAATTGTGTGCTGTTACTGCACTTTGCAGTGTCTTATGTTGGGGTGAATCCTGTCAACTGCCTCGTGCAACTACACGAATCATGCGAAGTTTACATCTCTGCATTATTATCTCTGCACTATTTATTTACTGCCTGTTTGCATCTTGCACGCCCTATTGCTATGATGTTAAGTGTGCTGTATGTTACTAAATGCTGCACCGGGGCCATGGAGAAACGCTGTTTCCTCACTCTTTGTACATGTATGAAGCTGCTGATGACAATAAAGTCACCTTGAACCTTGAAGATCAAGCCCAAGATGAACAATTAGATAATTAGAAAAACAAAATAAATAATTCCTTTTTTAAAAACTGGCCATAGCGTATCTGTGTCCTGTATGGACACTGTCCTTCCTGGGACAGGCACTGGGCTGCAACTAGAGCCTGCACTGCATAAGACAGTGTTTCTCAACTTTTTTTCTCAACACATTTTTGCTCCCTCTCACTGTTTGAGGATCCCAAAGAACTGGATTGGGAAACACTGGCATAGGAAGTTATAAAGGATGAATGGATATATGGTGGGGAGAGAGAACTACATAGAGTAGTACAACATAGAACATGGTGCAGCAACAGGAGCACAATGCTTTCATGCACTGTTAAAAAACAACAAAAAGGTCCAACATTATAACAAATGGTCAAAATAATTTCTTGTGACCCATCAATTGAGAAACAGTGCTGTAAGCCATATAAGTAAGGATACTGCAAGACTGTCCTATGCAGTGAGGCTCAAAAATGCCACTTTAATGTCATTTCACACACAGCGTGAGAATAAATGCAAGCCAGAAGTGCTGTGAGGTGCCCCGTATGCAGGCTGGCAGCCTGACTCACCTCCAGACCATCCACCAACATGACCAGTGCCCTTCAGGACCTAAGGAGAGAAGCACTCTTCAGGCACGGACACTGAAAGACACACGTCGCCAATCCAGATCCACGCATGTGTCTCCCATGCAAGTATTCCATTTTGGTGATGAAAATGATGAAAATGCTGCTTTTTTCATGCCCTTTTGTATTACGGGATTACTGGAGGATTATGCAGGAATCGTGCCAAAAGATTAGACCACTTTCCAGGGCTGTGAACAGATTGAGAACATTAGGGGCGACGGTTCGATGGCGTCGCTTGCTGGCACCTGCATCCTGCCACGCAGGAAACTGGCCCAGTTCTCCGCTAAATGCGACTGCATGCAGGTGCGTGACTTACCGTGTTTCTATGCCAGTGAACACTCCTATTAAATGTCCTTTAGTCCTGACAAAATAGACTGCCGGAGGCAAACTGATAGTCTGTGACTATCGTCCCACCAAAGATATAAACAGACTGTGTAGGTCTTCTGAAAGTTTTCCATATAGTTTCCCCCAAAGCACATAGACATCTGACAGATGGCAGAGGGCTGGATTGGGCCTGCGAGGAACAGCGCCCATCTTGTTAACACTCATTTCACATACAAGTCCAGATCTTTCCTATATCGCTACTCCTCCACTGAGGCACACAGAGCCACTCAAACATGCTGATGTCACTACGGCGCTGCCCTGTGAGAAAACAGCCTTATCTCTGCTGAAACACGAGCACCGAGATACATGTGTGCATCTGCTCCCAAGGGAGTGTGCACACGCACACACTGTCACACCCAAAGATGCATTACAAACACATGAAAATTGGGCAAAAAAATTTAAAACATACCACTTTTTATTTGTATTATATCTACGTCTACATATTAGCTTATGGGAGTTTTACTTACAGAAAAGTGTTCTGAGGGCAGAATTAAAAATGACAGCAAGATAACTAATCTAATTGTAGAGAAGGTGGGACCAAACAATTAGAGGAAGTAGGACTAACCAATCAGATGTCTTGGTCCCATTGCTTGGCCCCACCTCCTCTAGAATAAAAATGATCTCTCTGAATCATTTTTCATTCTGCCCTCAGAAAATTTTTGCGTAAGTAAAAATCCCACGAGTTATATATTGATGTATGTTTGGTAAATGACAGGTTACTTCAAGTCATCAAAAAAAAAAGTACGTAATCTAAAAAATGCATGAACTGAACTGATCTAGACTTAAAAAAGATTGTGTGCTTTTGTTTGTGTTATATAATCGTGGGGGCTTACTGGAAGCTTATAGCCAGCGTCATTGTATTTGCATCCATGAAAACAACCAGCCTGCTCTAAGGGAAACAAATGTCCTGTATCAGCTTCTGTGTATGCTCTACTAAAGTCTGTGCTATCCACTCATGGTCTCCCCGGTAACAACTGGTTCCTGTGCTGCAGGAAGTGATGTCACACCCATCCTGACCTTGCAGCCTTGGAGGATGCAGACCGTCATATCCCTCCTCCCCCACACCCCCAGCCCACAGGGTCACTCCTCTTTTCCTTCCTTTCCTCATCCAGCTTTCCCCTACTCTAATGCTGGTTATATGTGTTTGTTTGCGAGTCTCGATAATGGAGAGGCGGACATAACAGAGGGTGAGGGAGCCAGACTTTCAGGATGCCGCCTTAATGTAATAGCAAAATTTCATTATTTATTTTTATTTCCTAACCAGCTTAATTCATTAAATGTTTTCTTCTTACATGATATCAAGAGAGACTGATATTGTCTGTGAACTTTACATTATTATATTAAAATTTTAAAATTATTATTGTAAACATTAATTTCAATTGCCGCAGTCAGTTTTGCATATTACCAAGATAATGAGTGTATGATATTGCACACAGTCAACAGTTACTCCTCACCATGATACCTTAGTCACCCGTGCTGACCTTGTGACCTTTTGCTATTGTTCCTTACATTCAAACAGAATCATAAAGCAAACCTCAAAAAGAGGGTCCACACAGGAAGACCGGCCTGTTCCCACTGTCACACGCGGGGGGCATGTGGGCAGCGTGGGGAATGGGGGGACGTGTTTGCCAGGCGTGTGCGGATGTGAGGTCGAATGATGCATCACGAGGCAGGAAATGCTTTTAGGAGAACAGTGTGTCCCCGCCGATTAACGAGGCTGGCGGAAAGACAGAGGAGGAAGCAAAACCCAGCTAAAGCCAGGTAGCAGGCGCCATGAGCCATGATGGGTGGGGGGCGGGTGCCTGACACATCTGTACACCATCACGCCGAGCATGCGGCTCCCGCTTGTTTACTTTCAAAGTTTGCACAAAGTCATTGTGCTTCTGCTGAGGATGGCACTTTTCATTGTGACGTTTGTGAACAGTCACTTTATCACTTCCATGCCATTAATTCAGATATTCAACGATGCCATGATTCTAACTGTGTTATATGATGTTATACATAAAACAGCCAAATCACTTTAGAGCTAATAGCTTTAGCTTTAGTAATATCATGATCTGAGAACGTAAACCCTAGACAACACATTGACTTGACCACTAGTAGTTATGATGAACATATATAAATGCAAACAATAATAGATGAACTATTATTGAACTATTATTACTGATACTGGATAGGTTCAAATCATTAATATGAACATTTACATCTTCTCCAGCATGTCAAAATGTGATTTTGCAAGTTATCTTAAAACCACCCTATTCTGCTCATTCTCAGTGTTCACAAATTTATGTTTGGGATCTACTACATTCTAGGATTCTACTAGAATAACTGTCTGAAATGCTCTATTAGAGCTTAAAGTCCCACCCCTGACAAACCCGGTGTATTCTGATTGGTCAGCTTCGCCTACATATTCCTTCCCCGTTTTTCAGTCTGCAGGCAGATACTTGCATTTAAATGGTCAACAAGGATTGTGTTATGAGATGACCTCACCATGTCACAGGCTAAAATTCCAACGAGGTGTTTCAGACAAATTAGAAAATAGTGAGAGTTACTCTCATTGGCACAATATTCTCCCCATACTGCACAGGTTTGTCAAGCAGTCCAAAATGCATTTGGGTAATTGGCAGAGGTGGAGATTTCAGGTCCAGAAAGTACAAATCCAGACCAGGAATTTGTTTCAACCAACCAGTTGAGTACTCTGTGACTGTGACTATTTGTACTCAACTGGTTGGTTGAAACAAAATCCTGGTCTGGATTTCTACTTTCTGAACCTGAAATCTCCACCTCTGGTAATTGGTCTCTAAATAGCCCAATGTGTGTGTATATATATATATATATATGTTTATATGTGCCCTGTGATGGACTGGCATCCCATTCAGGGTCTACCTATCCAGAATAACCAGCTGGAAGATGGATAGATGTGAAAGACTCCTTTCCCTTTACACTTCCAAATATATCAGCTTTTTCACAATATCAATATCCGTAAGACCCCTAACATACAGCAGCTTTTAGTAGAAGCCCCAGACTGGCTTTGATGGAATGGTCTTTAGCCATCACTTAGCTTTGTAAGGGATGCCTGAAAAGTCCTTTGGCAAACTTGAGTTTGATTTCTCTTTATCCATAACTAAATTAAAATTTTAAAACATACAATAAGATTGTGAAATTAAACTGAGAAAACAATGGCCCTCAATAATTTAGTTCTTAACTTTCATTTACAGAATGCCAAAAATGACTGCTTCCGTTTGTCGCCCCCCAACATGTGTGAAGTTCTGCCCCAGCATGGCAGTGAGGAATTGTGTAAATGGATTTTCTATAAATGACAACACATTACCATCCCAAAGGGACTTATGCAATAATATATATTTTTGAAATAAGCTCTAAAGTAAGTGTTCAGTGATTATGTTATTATCTCCACAAAAACAAGTCAAGTAATATATTAAGCATGTAAAAATAGCACAAAAATGATGTTATGGCCAAGTATCTAATTTACAAAGAGGATATGTAATGAACTTGTGTCTTTTTATAACTGGTTTTGTTTTTAAACTCCAGGTCTGTGGTGTGTCTCCATGGTGAGGTACATAGTTTTGAAAAATAATCATCTAAATGCTGCCCTTGGGGTGAAGCCTTGATAAAGATAGAGAACAATGCACACTTCCTCGTGAAGGAGCTGCAGCAGTCCTCATGAATGCCCCACAATCCCCACAATCGTGGCGCCCACAAGATCGGGACTCCTGTGCTTTGCTCTTTTATTGTTTTTTTTTTTTTTTTACTTTGAAGGCCTTCTGACTCAGTGTCGCTTACAGTGGCCAAGCAGATGAAGAGAAACACCTTTGAGGTATGCCAGCACATGCCACTTCCTGCATTAAAACGTCTTGTTGCTCAAGGTCATGCTATTCCCACGGTGCCACTCAACTTGCAAGTTTGAGGCAGAACAGTGAAATGTCACATGTTGTATGCCGTTTGAAAAATTTTGTACGCATGTATTTTTCTCAAAAAAGATTTTCTTCCAATTTGAAAGGGCCTATTCTGTGATGTCACCACAATGCAGAAGTGCATTTTCAGTTTTCATCATTTTCAAAAAGATTTTGAACAGATATTTCTGACATTAAAAAGGTCCCTAGTTAAGGCTATTGTTATTTGTACTGTTTCAGAGCACGGTAGAGGCGGAAATTTCAGTGTCAGGAAGTCAGTTCAGATATAAATCCAGACCAAGTTTTTGCTTCAACCAACCAGATGAGTACTTGGTGAATGTGATTCTTTATACTCAACTGATTGGTTGAAACAAGATTCTTGTCTGGATTCATACTCTCTGAATGCAAACTTTCCACCTTTTGAGCACAATAAAATGGAAATTTGAATATATCCATCCAAAACGTCTTTCCTCATTTTTAAATGAAGAATGGTCTTCACAGAAATGACTGCATATCTTATGACGTTCTGGAATGTAAAAGCTATCAACTGTCTCAGGTTATCATTAACAAAACACATGGAAATGTGAATAGACCACAAGCCCATTAGCTCTTGACGGCCATTGATCACACATCATTACTAATAGCAATTTTATGTCAAATCGCTAGCATCATTTGCTGATTTCAAAAATAGAAAGACTATGGTTTCTTCCTGCAGGATAAAGACATGCAATTAAAGGAAAGTGTGTGTGTGTGTGTGTGTGTGTGTGCACCCTGTCACAGACTGGCATCCTGTCTAGGATCTTCTTCTGCTTTATGTTTTATGTTAGCTTGGATAGGTTCTAGGCTCCCTGTAAGTGGTTTGAATATAGATGAAAATAGATTAAAGATTAGAAAGACACTACTATGGACTATCAGAATGGCCAATGGCCCTGTTTGTTTTTGTATGTTTATGTCAGTCATTGCCCTACCTTCCCAGAACACCACAAATTCAACACCAATGTTTATGGATATAAGGAACATACACAAAACACATTATGGTTAGGTATGTCATCACTTTTTTTTCTTGCTTTCTTTTCACAAAGAATTAATGCAAATTCCAGGCACAAACGCCAATCAGACATGCGAATGACTTACTGTTGAAACATGGTATAACCCAAAAAGATAATCTGCTTGACCAATATAGTTCACAGAATTTTATCTATACGTGTTTGAGGTTGACAATTGAACATATTATATTTACAACTTACATCAACATTGATGTCACTGAATAGTTCTCTGTTGGTGACCATTTTTTACATGAGACTGTTCTGCAGATCGGCAGAGTGTAGACAGTGACAGCCAGGCATTTTATCTCCGCATTTATTAAGCTGTTACTGTGTTATTTGTTCCTCAGAGAATGCTGAGTGTAACACTCCAAACTCGAATAAATTAAACACTTCTTTACAGAGGTGGACATTTTAGGTCCAGAAAGTAAAAATCCAAACCAGGATTTTGTTTCAACCAACCAGTTGAACATAAAGAGTCACAGTCACAGAGTATGTAACTAGTTGGTTGAAACAAAATCCTAGTTTGGATTTTTACTTTCTGGACCTGAATTGTCCACCTCTGCTTCTTTAAAGGGCACTGTCTGGCATCAGTCTCCAACAATACGGGGTCACCTGACCTGCTGCTGGTGCAGGGCAGAGGTATCTGTCATTCTGTGAGACTGAATCAATGTGCTCTTGCAATCTGAGTACCCAACACACCCATATTATAGATATTTTGAAAAATGAGTTGCAATATATGCACGATAAATGCATTAGCTATGCTAGTGCTCAAACCAAGATTGAATTATTTTAGCACACAGTGAAGAAGAGAAGATAACGTAGGACAAAATGAAAAATCGTAAAATAAAATCATTCATCTACAAACCTGATACTCTAAACACTCATAGACCACCATATTTTGACATCATGAAAACAATTTCCATTTCTGTGAGACTAGATAGCTTCCACAGCAATACACCTTTTTTTGCTAAACAATAAAAAAAACTAGCAAGAAGGGTGGGGATTGTGAATGGGGAAGAGTCTGTGATTATTTATTCAGTGATGATACAGTAAGAGTACACAGCTCCTCATTCAATGAATGCAAATACAATTTTACGCACATTCTGCCTGCTGTAGAGCGCGTAAATATGTGAACTCGCTCTCTGCCTGTTTGTGAATATGTGTGTATGGAAAGGATGGGTTGTAATTATATATTTCGTACACATTTCCTATACAAATTGCATGCTTTGGTTAAATCCCATAATATGTTAAACAAAAAATGCCGTACAGCCCTGAATTTAGTGGGGGGATGCTCTTTCTGCCTCCCTGTTAAGGTGCTGATTGTTTGTACTTCCTGTGTTCATCTGAATTGCTCTGCTGACTACAACGTGCCTTTGCCATTGGGCTTTTGGCACATACTCATGACAGATTTTGCCAACGTTCGCCTTTACAGTTTTGCCTGCATCTAGCTGGCAGGATATCGAGACGTGAGGAGAGCAAGCTGATTTATCACACATTGCCTAATGAGGCTCGAAAAGCGGCAGAGATGAAATGACATGGGGCGAGCACTGCAGAAATGGGATGCGTGAGCAGTATCTCTATGAAGATTATAAAGACCAGGTCTTAAAAGTGAGAAGGAAGTGCTCCCGTTTTGTGTTTTAAGCCAGGTTTCAGATTCGATGAAAGGGATCGAGTCCTGTGTGCCTCCTCACGCACATATGCCGTACATGGGCAGGGTCCCCAACGTCTGAGAAGTGCCCGCCGTCGCAAGGAGCCGTTGGTAGGACCTCCACTGCTACGCGCATGTCCTTCAGTGCATGCTACTGCGTGTATACTTGCGTGCGTATGCTTACGCGACAGAGAACGGTACAATCGGAGCGTCACATGCTGTTCTCGCTGGCTGCTTTGGCAAGGGCTGCATAGAAAGAGGAAGCACGCTTGGCTGTCTTCTGTAGCATTGTCTGAGGCCCCAAGGAAGACCTCACTTCCTCTCCCCGTTCCTTAGGTTGAAGCATGTACCACAGAAGCTGTTTCAAGAGCCGTTTTCTGGCTGTGCTTCCGTATATTCGACTATTCATATTTTGTTGATTTTTCTTTTTCCAGGGTGTGCTTGAGTTTTAGACAATGTTTTATTGTATCACAGGTAATTTTTACCCAGATTACACAGCACCAAAACCAACCACAACAAGGCCAGATGCATACCCAGATTTTTTTTTTCTCCTTCTGGAAGCTTCTCTATTGCGCTATTGAGATGGAAGCACATCGGAAAGTGACCCTTTTTCAAAAGCTTTCTAAAGAGCTTAACCTGCTACGGCCAGGACCAAACCAGTCTGGGCTAAAACAGCTTGGTGATGGTGTGACTGCAGCAGGAAGTGAAAAGAGGTCACGGTCGTGGTTGCATTTTGGGACAGGCTGCATAATAATAGCAGAGGATGGCTTGTGCGTCATCGCCGTGGAGACGGACGGAGTGAGTAACTGAAAGTGTCAGTGGACTGGTGCATGTGTGTCTATGGAAGCATAATGCATGCACAAGTACTATAAATCACTTCAGCGATGCATAGCATGAGAGTAAATGACACAAACCTTTCTGAAAATCTATAAACAAAGCTGCACGTCACCATCTAATATTTATATAGTACAAGAAATGGACACGGTATTTGCTGGCATTATGCTGGCATTTAACCAAGACTTTCCATTGATGGAAACAAACCCAATAAACTACCTTGTGTCTTTTCTTAGGTGTGGTTGCGCACCAAGATTTCCAGGATATGTCACGTCTGCCAAAAGACACCTAACCAAGTCCTCAAGGCTTCCCCCCAAGCCTGAAAGGAAGCTGTCACGCTTCATAAAGAAGCATTGAAGAGAAGCATCACCTTGCACATCGTACGAGACGTTACGGGAAAGCGGGCTGCGGCGTGAGCCCTCTGCTCTAGTCGTCTTTCATTGTCTGCAGGTCACGTACACCTGTAGATAATGGTCACGTTTGCCCTCAGAATCAAAGCTGATTCTCATAAATGAGGCATCACACCTTGTAACTCAGGAATAAAAACAAAGTAAAGATATGCACAAAATGAAAGTTATTAATTTAATAACCACTGCAGTTTCATAGCATTTCAAGACACCCTCTGGAAGTGCAGGCTGCGTGTTCGGTTTGTCTGTAGCTTAATGGAATAAAATGCTTGGCAAATTCCTGGAATAAATGCAGCTACTGGAATAAACCCCTTTTTTAAATAAATAATGACAAACCGTTTTTGTTAGCTTTGAGAGTGTGTGGGTTTTCCTTCCAGATTAAAAAGTTGACTAAAGATGTGAGTCAGGGTGCAACGATTACTCAATTTTTGGGGGTGGGCTCCAAATATGGAACCATTCGCACAGAGAAGATGAGCGAGCGACATGGTGTGAGGAGACCGATCGGAGGATGGTGGGAAAGGGAGTGTGGCGATGAGACTCATGCTGGGAGATCACATCCCTGTTGATCATTCCAAAGGAAAACACAGCGGCACTCCCTCGGAAGGCCCCCCCGCATGTGGCGGCCACCGCAACACCTCTGCCAGCCGCAGGGTCACTGCGCTTGATGCCTGTTTTAGCGAGCAGGTCACACGACGGGCTGTGCCCATTCATGCATGTGAGGATTCCCAACAATGCTGTTATTTCTCATGAAGATGGGTACTTTCAGAGTGGGGAAAAACGCAGCGTGTGGTCAGAGACTGTCATACAAGAGGGCTTCGGTGGAAGTACAGATTCTAAAGTACTTTCCAGCAAGCTCTGTGTAAGGGACCATTGTTTGCTTGTTTGTTACAAGCGTGTGAGATCGTGCCACCTGTTCTATTAGCTGTGTGTGTGATGCGCTGTGAATGTATGTGTACACATAGACATGAGCTATCTGAATGTTTGTATACATGTCAACTAAATTAGCTTCTGTGTGTGTGTGTTTGTGTAAGGCTCTGTGATTGTGTGTTGAGTATATATGCCAGCACTGCAAGACTGTGTGTGTGTGTGTGTGTGTGTGTATAGCCACTGTATTTATTGTCTATTGCATGTATGTGTGGGACTCTGTGAGTGTATAAGAGGCTTTGTGAATGTGTGCATGTATAGTAGCTGTATTGTCTGCTGTGTGCATGCACCTGTGTGTGTGTGGGGGGGGGGCAGCTCTGTGAGAGAGAGTGTATGCATGCCAGCAAGCTCTTTGTATCTGCGTGTGTGTGTGTGTGTGTTTGCGTGTGTGTGACCCCTGTCAGACATGTGGCACGTTGCCCACCCTGGGCAATAAGAACAGCTGTCCCTCTGTGAAAGCAAGACATTGCCCTTCGCTCCATGACTGTCTCTATTATTCTGGCTGCAGAGGCAGCCCAAGTAGATCCCGCCCCCTGGCCCGTCCTCTTCTACCCGGGCTGCCCACTCATGCTGAACGGCCCGGACGTCACCCTCAGCCTGGGCTCAGGCACGCAGCTGTCAGGACATCCGCTGGCCGGGGGAGCACCGATCAATGGGCACAAAGTAAAAAAAAAAAAAAGGAAGGAAAAAAAATATCTACGTACCACCTGCCTGGCTGAATTCACCAGCCTTCAGTAAAAGCAGCCCTTTGGCAGCGTCTGCCGAAACGCAGCTTTAGGCTTCATTAAAGAGCTCTGAGGAAACACTGAAAGACAACCACTCTCTCAGGCCTGGGCCCTCTGTCACAGGCCTCACCATGGAAGGAGCAGGCCGAGATGGCGCCTCTTGCTCCTAGCCGGAAATCTGCCTATTTGTTATTCACCCAGGGAGAACGGAGGCAGAAACAGGAGAGGTCTGCCTCACCCTTCCTGCAAGCTTCATGAATATCAGGTTCAGAAGCAGAACCAGGCCCATGAAGGTCTTACTCAAGGCCTGAGCAGGGGATAAACAAATCGCCTGAATCGCCCGTGAGAAGAGGTGGCCGACTCCAACTTTCACAACCTCAGAAATTGATGTAATGTGCAAGAGTGACACAATTCCAGAGCAGTTAATGGGAGTGTCTCGCTTGGGTGGCCGAGCCCTGTGTGGGAACCAGGTATTACTCAGACAACCTTCAAACAATCACACCATTACCATATACAGAGATCTACATGGATACATACTTTTGAACCACTACACCGATTACACAAATAAAAAATAGACATTAATTTGGCTCAATTATTCAATCAATAATCTTTGCAATGAATAAGTAATATGTCATTATGCCAAGCTATAATAGCTTTATCAAATATTGATTGTATCTTCATTCCTTTTTATTGCATGGGTCTGGGATGACTGGAATATCTCTGTGGCTTGGGGGGTGGAGCCAATCAAACCAGATCATCGGTTCTGGGACCCACAGCTGCTTTTTACTGCTGTCATGCATTTGCATAAGCCAGCTTCATCAGACTAAGCACCACACACCAGCCACACACAACATTTAGGGCACTGAGCATTTTCCTCGACTCTTTCATCAACTTGCTGACTATTCAATAATCACATAATTGAATTATATTTTAGGCTTAAAAAAACGGCATATACAGGCTTCATTTAGGCGTCTTGGCTTTCCTGCTCTCCGTCAGCATTCTTCTCATTTCACAGTTCATTTGTTTTTCTTCTTCTGTTTTTTTTTTTTTTTTTTAATTACCGCATTCATACGTGAGGTACTAAAGCTGTTACAACAGATGGGGAACTAACCAAGAGCACAGTGCACCACTGTCAGTGCACAGACACATACGCGCACATATACACAACCTACGCAAGCGAGTATTAGGTGTCGCGTGAAAGTTCAGCGCGTCTGAGAGGAGCCTCCATATCTCTATATCCAGCTGCGACGGACTGAACTCATCCACGGCGTTACATGCAAGCCTGCCTCATGCCTTGTGTCTCCCAACAGGACATGCATGGGTGTCCTTTCACCTGCGGCAGAGCAGCGTTGGCAGCAGAGCTGATATCGACTGTCATCTCGCAGAGGATGCGGTCACAGGCAGCCATCTGCAGCCCGGCTTCCAGCGTCAGCCGTGTTGTGCAATGTTGTCTTGCTGCACTGTTCCTCATTAAATATTCATGCCTAGGCAAACACTCTTTCGATTTTTGTCACACGTGACTTGTCCAGCGTGACTCACCACCTCTTCTCCTTCTTTCAGTTTAAGTGTCGCATCTCACCTGCACAGCAGGCAGGATTTGCCAGGTTTGCAACATTCTGGTTCTGCATCCATATCCCAGAAGCTGAGATACCTGCCAGACTTTTCAGTGATTTCTGTCTCAAAACACCCGAGTAATTAATTTGCTGACAAGTATCAAAAATTATATTCTAGCTTGAACGGTACATCCATTTGACCGGAAGGTTGCCGGTTCAAACCCCGCCTCGGCACGTCTGCGGGTCCTTGACCAAGGCCCCTAACCCTCCGCTCCCGGGGCACTGCCAGGGGTGACTGCCCTTCACCATCCCAATTGCTCTGATGGAAAAATTTCCCCACGGGGATCAATAAAGCATTAATTATTATTATTATTACAGAGCCCATATACATGCTGTTGTTTTTAGAATACAGAGAGAAAAGTTGCTTTCTAAATATAAAACCGTTAGACAGCAAACTCAGCCTAAACAAGACACTTCACAAGCATTAACAGAAAATCAGCCAGTGGTACAAGCAGCCCCATTCTTCTGACCTCATTTCTTTCTCCACTTGTTTTTATGTGTGTCTGCCTGGATAGGGCAAACCAACCACCCACCCACTATCTGCCAAATAATCCACAATACTGGTCACCATGAAAGGCACCATGCAACGCACAATCTCATCCACCCTGCTGCCTAGCATAAAAGCCACCGTGCCGTCCGCCATGTAACACAATGTTCCATCCATCACCGCAGCAGGCTGCCTGTAGGCCCTGGGTGAGTTTCGCTGTGTCCTTTCATGCAGAAGGTCTTCCTGCAGTGATATAACATACCACCAGACATAAAACCCAGAGTGTCAAGCATCTGCAGAACTTTTTTTTTTTTCCTTTGATCTGACGTAGCATTTGCATGGTGATTCTGGGTGCTGTTTTTAAGTAACAAATCCCCATTCAGAAGCTGCATTCACAATTGCCATTCATTCATTCACATCTCCAATAGGGCACACACAATTGTTTTCGTTAGAATTTTTTTTTTCAGTGCCTAAAACCTGAGGTAGAAGGTGAGCATTGTGGGAAATCAGTAGTCTGTCTTCACTGTAAATGTGCTCTTCTTTCATTTTCCCAAGCTGAAGTGTTCAGAGATGGATTGCAACATAGGATGACCGAGCTGAATGTCTACAACACCACAAAGAGGACGGGGGCCAAGGGGCAAACGGTCAGGCCGAAGCTAAAGGAGGGGAAGTATGGCAGGTGCTTCCTCACCCACAAATATAAATCTTTATGTTCATATACGTATATGTATACACACACACACACACATACACACACGCACAAAGTCTAAACACTTTCAATAATTTGGTTAAAGACAAAATGTGTTTTCCTTTCGAAACAGAGGAAGTCACTCTGCGACTGTGAAAGGGCAAATGCAAGACGGGCATTTTCTCATGGGGACTTTACTCTCATTTCTAATGTTGCTAAAAATTCTACTCATTGCTTTCAGTTAATTAGCATTAAAAAACAGGAACAAAAGCAACACTTAGCATTATACAAACTACATGACATGCACAGCTGCTGTCTGATGTGGAAATATTTCTAGACACACACCCTCAGTTTGCTGCCCATGGCGTTCTCCCACCTCCCCTCCACCTCAGCAATGATGGACGCGACCCCCAATCCCCCCCATATGCCAAGGTGAAAGCTGTCGTATGCAGAAGCAGGCATGGTGAAATGCACAGACTATAGGGGTGTGGCTTCCTTGCTTGATATCGCAGCTGCAGAACTCGGTAGTGATGGTGACTTGCTGCTTAACCTGATCAGCCTCAGACAATGGGCAACATACTGTATGACACTCCTGTAATTCACTTTGGATAAAGGTTTACGCTTTGCAATTGGACTATGTAGGGGAGGGGCAGTAGAGCAAACACACACTAACGCTCACAGATTTTCTTCTTTATCTCTGCTGAAAAGGTGCGGTTGGCCTTAGGAGATGAAGCCATTATAGACTGTGATGTTAATGTAAGACAGTAATGTTACTGTTAACTAAGGTTACATAAGTGTTAACTGGTTACATTTTAAGACAGTCATTAACACCAGGGCAATTGTAACGAGGTCAGATAAGGTCCTTTTAAATCAAATAAAAAAAAAAACACTGGGTGAAATAAAAGAAAAAGAAAAGAATGTCTTTTTAGTTCATTGTCACAAGATATTTCTGAAAGGCCCGTAAACTAGACGGAAAACTTCCAAGAAAACAGAACACTGCATCCCCACTGGCAACTACTTTTGGTGTCATTGGGAGAAAGCAGATCTCCCCGTAATGTTAGAGATTGCGTGTCAGTGGCAGGCACCGAAACACGGCCGTGCCTGACCATCGTCACCTCACTCCGACCACAAGGGCTGTGACTAAATACTCAATTCCGATAACAATCAGGCCATCAGGCTTTGCTTTACTGCTCAGGCATTCGCAAGGTGCTGGATTATGAGGATATTCTTGTGGGTGTATCTGAGAATATAAGAATATTAAAGGTGCCACTCATCTTTATGTTTGTGTGATAAACAAGTACGCGAAGGCATTCACGCTAATCTCCCTGGAGTGCCTGCAAAGCTGACTTTGCCAACAGTCTGGCTGAGGCAATGAAATAAAACTGCAATGGGGGGTGAAAATGAGTCAAACCTCCCTTTCCCACAAGGCCGGACTTATGCACAGGCTAACCTGGGCTGTAGCCCAGGGACCCGAGTTGCTGGGCCCCCCCAATTTTTAATTATTTTCCGGTTGCATCAACAGCATTTTATGCTATATGTCAACCCCCAACAATGACTTTAGCCCCGAGGCCTCCATCCCCCTAAATTCTGTCCTGCTTGCCCATGTCACGCATCCCAGGGCATTACCTCGCCTTGTCATGTCACTAACACTGAGGCATAAAAGAGAGGACAATGGGCTGCAGGGGCTGTGTAAGGAGCGAGACCACAGCTAAAGACATTTTGAATGTTTCTCTCCCACAGAAGTTCATGATGTGACAGGTGCAATATTAGTGCAAGTCGGCTGAAATGCGAGTGTCTTTCTAATTGCACTCCTGCTCCTGTGGATTCTCTGGTTTGTCACAATCTGCCATCCAGCAGAAATCAGATGAGAAATGTGCTCCTCTGATCTCATGACCCCTGGGATGATCACCACGCAGCACGCAAGGCAGACAAGCACCTGCCGACAGAATGATGCCACTTGTACCATAGGCACCAAATGACGCATACCCTGAAGTGTACACCTCTTCCTTATAGTAGATGACCAATTCCCTAACCCAGACTGCATGCTTTTATGGTACAGCTGCTTAGCGTTGAAGCTACAAACAAGGAATGCTTGTGAGCTTTTGGGAATTTACCTTTACTTTCAACCTTGCATTACTTTTCAACCTTCACAAAATGCTTACGCTACATTAAAATGTTCATGTGCGGGTTAATACTCCAGCACACCAGGTCATCCACAAACATGCAAAACTATTCATCCACAAACATGCCTTCTATGAAACCCAAAATACCTCTTAAACATGACAACCTGCAGAATGTATCCGTAAATAAATAAACACTTGAAGTATTTATTTGATAGTCTGAAAACATGGTAAATGAACGCTTATGAATCCAGATGAATAAGCCCTTGTTACTCATGCATACTTAGGTGTGTACATTTCCACGACACTGGTAAAATTTTGTGAGATGTCAAGCGATGACTGCAAAGTTGGCAGCCTCGATACTCCAGTTTCCTTTCTATCACCAAAAAATGGCACTTGATTTCCTACCTGTGGCTGCAGCCTTGAGTACGGCCTATTAATGGTTTACTCACTGTATCTACATAGCTTTGACTCACTGTATCTACATAGCTTTGACTCACACAACCTGCATTTTCCCCAGCTC
>JAABNX020000002.1:1793980-1816178 GCA_015163995.2 Mormyrus lacerda | reverse complement strand
ACTCACTGTATCTACATAGCTTTGACTCACTGTATCTACATAGCTTTGACTCACACAACCTGCATTTTCCCCAGCTCTGCTACAGCATCCCCATTTTTTATATCAAGCTCTGCTTTTGCCTCAACTGTAGAAAATCCTTAGAAATGCTCCCCAACTTTTCTTCTACTCAATGTACTGAAATTTTTCTCAAACAAACAAATGAAAAAAAAACTTGTCTTCTTTTCCTCTGCACATTTCAGTCATTTCCTGGTCCAGCACTTTAAGCTTGAACCAAAATGTTAACGCTGTTTTTTATTTTCCTGCACAGGAACGCATCTTTCACTCGTCTTACCACCAGCTTCTGTGCGTGAGTTTCTCAGCCCGTCTGCCTGTTCAGCTCTCATCTCCAAACCCCACGGCCAGGGGCTGCGGGCACCATCCGTAATAACTTAACGTCTTGCGACAGCAGTGAGCAAGAAGTGCGCGTGGTGGGGGGGGGGGGCACCTCAAACATCATTTCCTCTCTTTTGCCAAGCGTTTCCCCTTTCGCGCCAACGCTGTTGTTCTACCCGTGCGATAACTTTTTAGAAAATGTCTCGGTACAGACAAACAGGTGTGCAGCATTCCCAGAGAAGCTGCTGGACTGAGTCGCAGTCCTAACATAAGGAGTGGATGGAGGGCTGTAAATCCCTGCTAATCTGTGTGATTCGAAAGACAATCCTTACCTCGCTCTTCCATCCTCTTCCTTCCGCTGTCATGTCATCGCTCATTCACCCCAACTAACTGTTCTCTGCCTTGTCTCTCTTTCTCTCTCTCTTTCCCTGGCTGCTCTGTATCTCTCTCTCTCTCTCTCTCTTACTCCCTCTCTCAAAAGATCATTATCATTCTTCGCTTAATCCCTCTTCTCTTTCTCACACAGACCGCTCTGCTCTCAGGGCAGCTTCTTCTGCCTGTATGCAGGTTGACTTCTTTGCTCTCCTTCCTCTGTTCGCTCGTTCTTTTTTGCAGATTTAGTTTCATTCACATCACGGCGAGACCCAGCCCTCTCCTCCTCCCTTCACACACCTCCTCTCTGGTCACCCTCCCCCCCTCCTCCTTTTGCCAGATAAGTCAGAGACACCAACCAACAGGATGTCCTCTCTCTCGCTCTCTCTCTCTCTCTCTCTCTCCCTCTGTCTGTCTTTCCTTTTCTTCTTCTGTAAAGCTGATCTGTTTTTTAGGCTGATGGTTGAGAAAGCTAAATTAAACTATCGGTATGCTTGTGTATTGTGTTTCTTCTTCATCTATATAAAGATCCTCTCCAGTCATCTGTGTTTACCAAACATTTAATGATAATGAGGTTTGTGTGCATTGTTCTAATAGCAGGAGAGTGGGTGTGTATTCTACCCAACTATCACTGTGTGTTTGTTACTACAGCAATATTGTTTATATCAACTCTAACACACACAGATGTCACCAAAAAAAAAAAAACATAAAGTACCTAACATAGAAAACAGCCCAACTCAATAAATCCTACAGTGACTAAAATTATCTAAAAATCACTGCCTTTTTTGGACATCGTTAAATCAAAATACATTCCAACTCAGATTCTGAAAACTGACATTTGTGAACGACATTGCATGGGACAAATCAAGCATATTAACTTGTCCTCTTAGCTCATCTGATTCAGCCATGGGTTTTGTCACCAGTACATGGTGCCTGCCATCAGAAGGCAGACACAGAACAGATACCACAAACAGTGACTAGAGGAGAAAAGACCATCTGTAAGATTTTACTGAAGTGAATGAGGTTATTACCAGCGATGGTGTTGCCTGAATTCGGAGTTGAGATGAGCTCACACAGCTTTCATGTTGTTCCCGTTTTCCTTCTGACCAGCTTCTGTGAAACATGCACAGGTTATGAGGAATCATACTAAGGAAATCTTATCCATGAAGCCTTCACACAAAAGCCCTGCTGTAATTGGAGTTATTACCCGTTCACCTTTCCAATGGACTAATGAGCTTTTGATGCCGACTTTTAACAAGTTAGTGTCAATACTTTTTTGTGTTTATTCACATTTAAGGGTCTGGTTTGGGTTCTAAAAGTTCACGCTGCAAAATGTGAGACCAAAGTGAAAACAAACATATGACATGGCACTTTATTAGGTATAATGTCACACGGTACCATCTTAAAGCACATACTTGAAGTATTTATTTGATAGTCTGAAAACGTAGTAAATGGTAAAAAAAAAAGGGAATTTCAAAAAACTTCATGTACAGGTCCTTGGTTTTAGGAAACAAACGCTTATGAATCCAGAAGAATAAGCCCTTGTTACTCATGCATACTTAGGTGTGTACATTTCCACGACACTTTGCTCTCATGACACAGTGTGGTCCATGAAGACTGACCATCCATCTTCTAATCACCTCTCCGGGTCAGTGGTGCAGAGGTCCCTCAGGGTTACAGAAGTCACTCTTACTGCATGTCTTTGGACTGTGGGAGAAAGCCAGATAACTCAGTGCAAACCCATGTGACACGGAGAGAACGTGCAAACTCCACGCAGGCAAGAAGTTTCACAACGCGCCAAAGCTGGCAGCATGTTTAACTCTTTACTGTGCCAGCAGCATCCCAATCTCCAAGGTTACTTTTCTGATTTTACCTGGGTCAGAATAGCAACCCATCTAGTGAGGAAAGATCTTGTGCTTTTGACATGCTGAGTGAACACAGAGCGTAGAGAGAAGTTCACAGGATAAATCAAACTAGGCAGATAGGTTTGGTTTCAACATTGATAGGGACCAAATTAGCCCCACAGTGTTGGTAAGGGGCATGGACCTACCCAAATAAACTCCCATTGTTCACTACTCATTTTCTTTATCCAGGAAGGATGCAACAGCATAGTACATAACTGGGCAATCAACCCTTACTTTACCTTAGTCACCTCGTAAATCATCATGCCGTTTGCAGCCTGTTTTGGTTTTTAGTCACACAGATAAACAAGGCCTGTAGAGCCTGATTAATTAATATTATTTGTCAGTGATACATTTATTATAAATAATGTACCGCTACTTATACGGATTGAAATCTTATTTAGAATTAATGTCCTAATATTAAAATAAATGCAATGACACAGCGGTGGTTTTTGTCTGGTTCGGTCACACGGTGTAATGGATCAAATTATACGAGGCAGCAGATCAGAGAAAAGCAGAAAAGGGCTAAGAGGGGGTCACAGCGGGGTATTGTTGTACGAGGAAAACTCATTTACCCCTCAAACTGTCTCAGGATAATGAGCATCTGGAGGTGGGACCTTGTCCCTCTCCTAATTACTAAAGTCGGTCCGGGCCATATGTCGGGCCGTGCGGTATGCCCATGATAACCCAAAAAACGACGTATAATAAATGTCGAAGACGCACGTATTGTAGCTTACAAAGTAAACGCGGCGCTTAGCAAACGACAATTTAAGAACAGATACCGGCACATAACGCAAGTAGGAAGATATTACTATAAGGGGGGCAGTTCGCAGTCAATAGACCTCTTGAGGAGAAATTTGAATTCCTAGACTAGGTGAGGTAAGGCCCGCTTAAACAATTATATTATTTGAAAATAACTGTTCGAAATAAATTCGTATTCATATGTACTTAAGAAGTGCAAAGACACTTGGTAGACAATTTTCACTAAACAACTTGTATTAGGTTAACGACGCTTCACGTTAAAATACTACGTAATCCGCGGGAAGTAAGTTCAACAGAACCATTTTAAAAAACTGTTCTTGAGTATAACTGTTCAGAACCTGTAACTGTACTGTATATATGTAAGGAAAATATCAATATTGCTTCTAATTTGCCTTAATTGCAGTCATAAACCGTCATTTAGAATCAGACAGCGACACCTGGCGTTGACGACGATTGTAAGACAAGTTCAAATTCATTCTCAGTACAGCATAAGAGATTTCACCTATTCTGCTTATATTTCTGTAGGGTTTCTTCTGTTTCCTTGTTCTCTGCTTTTTCCAGAGGTGTAATGTGACATTATAATTCCGTCAATAGGTGTTAGCTTCGATGAATTGATGTTCATACTGTAGTGCTCAATGACGCTAATTGAAATAGGCGTTTAACGTTATAGCATGTATAGCCGTTCTGCGGCTAAAAATTTACCTCCTGACTGAGCACCCGACTCCGGAGATTCGATTGCAAAAATATTTGAAAATGTTTAGGTTGATATTTGAAAGAATTATAATTTTCTCTGGAAATTTTAGTAGGCGATATCATGGAAGTTTTACCTGACCACCTTATGTAAACTGCATTTTAGGTCTGCGTGTAGATTTTACGGATTTCACGGTTTGGACACGGTTCAGTTTCTTAGGAAAGATTGAGACTCATCGATCTGGGATGTCTGGAAGAATATTTGTAACGTTATTAGCCTATTAAAAGAATTTTATTAGGATAAATGTTATTCATCATATACAGTAGGTCAATAAAACCGGACACTTGGTTGATATTCTTGTATATAACAAGAAAAAAGAGAAACTGCCGTTGTAAACCCCATATTTCACATTGGATTTATAAAATAACCAATATACTAAAGTAATGTAAATAGAATTGCTTCTGGTCCCTGGGTGGTAACTCAGTGCAGACACGTAAAGCAACAGCCTACTTATTACTTACATATTCAGTTTAATGCTTAAAATTATTTTTATTTCGTGTTTAACATGATATACAGTAATGATGCACACATTTATAAATCATTAGTTTTATTTATATTCCAGTACGCTATATTATCATAACTAAATGCGGTATATGGTGATGTCTTTCGGTTTTGTGTTGCTTGAGCTAATCACCCCGATCTCTCCTGCCTTGTGTGCCCATGGTAAGCAGGCTAACACAAAGGAGTACAGTCCATTGTCTGTGATCTTATCTCCCTGCCAGAGACGTGAGATGGTCATTCGTCTCCCCCTGCAACGAAGGAATCTGGATGAATTCCACACCAGCCGGTCCAAGGTACTTGTACGTTATCACTGTCACCTCTCCCTAATTGATCTTAATTTGCGGCTTTAGAATACACCCCCTCTATACTTTATTTAATTTGACTGAGTATAGTTTAAAAAAAAGAAAGAAAGAAAAAAGGAGGGGAGGGGGGGTCACGGATGCTAGCCTGTAAGTGCTTTTCTTTTCTTTTGACTTGGAAACGGCAGCCTGCGAGGCGAGTGCAGCTGTATGCAAATAGCGCCTCGGGCGGTGCAGGCCGCGGCTCGTTGGCCGCCCAGCACTAGCACATGGCCGGCGAGTGGCCGCGTCCAATCATCTGCGCCGACCCGGCCTACCGGGCAGAGATCCTCTCTAGCCGTAGCAACAGGAATTACAACATACGTTCCTTTTGGATTAGAGCCACCAAAACAAAGGGGGGAAAAGAAAGATTAAAATTTTATTGTCAATAGAGATAAGACAAAAGAAGAAAGGAAGCAATAAAGTCAGTGAAGTTGATAGGACAGCCCAATAATCGAGTTGAACTATTGTAAATGTACTTTTTAAATGTTATTCTATATATTTATTACATGGTACATATGCATTTAATCTATTACGTATGCTGACCACTTTTTAATATGCAGGCTAGTGGCCGAGAATAACAGCAATTCATGGAAGTTAAAAAACTGCTTGTGAAATATAATACACAGAGATACTGTTTCCATCTCGCAGCGGTCGGAAAAGCGAGTCGTCCACCGTCACGCACATGGCTATTGTCGCGCATTCCGACAGAGGATGCATATGTCAGCAACTGTTTGTCAAACGCATAAACTTTACTATGTTCTTAACTTTGCGTAGGCGTTATGTGCATCTAACAGAAACAAATGTAGGCTGTTGTATTAGCAGGATAGTTTGTGAGTTATTATGTTAGTCCGCCGAATGTTTAAATTAATTTATGTGTACGCTACTTTTTCATTATTTACAAATAAAAAATTGACGGGGAAATAATCTGAAAGTAAGTTTGCACACACAAAATGTGAGTACCCCGAGACATTTAGCAACTCAGGTTCAACATTAGACTAAATACAGTAAATAATATTTCATACAAAATCAGTTAGTCTCATGAATTGTAAAATTAGCATACGCTTTTCCCCCCGTGGTGCTTTGTCTGTATGAAGGACCAGTGAAATTTTACCATTTGATTGCTATTTAACAAAAACCCATTTTCTCTCTGTCAAATTCGATAGTAAATGTTGGTGGTTGTAAAATAAAAAGTGTGATAGGCCTAAATAATGGAGGGAAAATCTAAATCGCCAACGAGCACGCGGAGCATCATTACGCCACTATGCCGCTCTGCTACATTACAGCTGTTTGAAATACAACCAGACGTTTTACACAGATGCATGTTTTTCTATTTGACGTAATATATTTCGTCTGACAGTAGAGTATGAAAAAGTATGTCACCACTTCCAGCCGATGAGTGGCCTTGTGTAGGTTTAGTATTGTTAAAATATGACATTTTCTGAAAATTTGCTTTCTGGAAAATTCATCTCAATGTCACGAATCCCAGCTAGATGTCATTCTAAATACATGTATACCCCTTGAACACCATATAGAACAGAAAATAAAGTATTAATAAACAAATATATTAAATGCAAAGTTTAACTCCCACTTTGCCAGGTGTCCCATTTTCACAATACTCAACTTACAAACTTACAAACACCATACAAACATCACTTACAAACTTACAAACATCATAGAGTAAAAACACGATGATAACGCATTATAGATGGCAATGAATGTTTGTCAGTAGTTATCAGAATTTGTCTTTTTTTGTCTTTATATGGCACAGTTAAGCAATTTCGTAAATGTGTAATAAATGGAATGCAGTTGGAATAATCACAAGTATCGATCGATGACTTGCGTGTAACCAACAATCGTCAATTACATGCATATGCGTTCTCTACCATGGTACATATTTTGAAGAAATGTGCAGTTCAGCGTCCTGTATTTACACCGTTTGTGTCTGTCCGATGGTAATGGGTTAAATCGGACAGGACCCTAGAAAAGGCTTAATTTGATTTTCCAGCTTTATGCAAATACCGGTCATGAGGTCAGATCGGGCGCGTGGCTGTGCTGCAAGGCACACTTTCAGACTTACAATTCCGACATTGAATGAAAAGAAAAGAGAGAGAAAGACGCATCTCCAGCACACACACCAGGCTCCCCGGTCCTCTTAACCTGACCGGGGGAAAGGCAATAACAGTTTCCATTCCCCAGAGATACCAATCCGCAAAAGAACACCACACGACGCCTGGTATTCGTAGTTTGGAGAATTACGAACTCAACAGAGTTCAGCGTAAACTAACTTTTTTCAGAAGTGTACTCTTTTCTGTGCTAATCACTGTACCTGCAATTTAACCATCTTCTGAAGTATGGATTCATTATTGGTCTGCTTTTCATCCAAACGTGTTTTCATTTAAGTATTTACTTTTTATAAGCTTTGCTTCAGTAGCTATGAAGCTGACAGTCGCTACAATGTACATATGTAATTTGAGTATATTAATATATTCATTGTTTATTTTGATGAAATTGCCGTAATACTCAGGCGTACCGTATTCTTTAAATCACATTTTAGCAGTTAGGATTATTAGCTGTCACTTGTATCAGTCGTTAAGTGTAATCAGGTATATCTATCTATCTATCTATCTATCTATCTATCTATCTATCTATAGGCCTGCACGTTTTGAACGACTTGATTTAGCTACAGGACAACGTAAAACGTTTATTTAAAAAAATTACAGTATTTTAAGTATTTAAAATGTATGCATTACAGAAAAGTAAATTTAACATTAACACTATGATTATACCTTGAGACAGTAAATGTTTCAATACAATAGACCATGTCAGTTTTATTGTCAAATGGAACGCTTTGTTTGAAAAAAAAAATACCACGTCAAAAACAAAACAGTGAATTAATAACAAGAATCCGTTAAGCCTCATACCCATATGCGCGCCGCAGAGGGTAAGCGAACACTATATGTTCATAGATTTTTTTGAACATCTTTTGTTTGCGGTCTAAGAGCATTTGTAGGACGCACATCGCATTCTGGAAGTCCCTGATGCCGATCGAAATGTATTCCTCCCATTTTTCTTTTGAGGGGGTGTGGGTGGGATTTTTAGGAGTCATGCTGTGAAAAGGGTTAATTTCGTTCACAATAGCGGGGCAGACTTCCTATTCTTGGAATCAGACGTTCAGGTGTATGTATGCAGAAGGGGTGAGTGCATCGCTGTGAGATTCTGATTGAGCTCGTTTTAACGTTTTCACTACTTCAAAAACCATTTGCAACTTTTTACATCCTTTTTATTTACGTTAACCTAGATATATTCACCCTGTGCACTACCTCTACTACCTAGCCACCCTACCCCCTTCACAGACATAAAATCCACCCCCCCCCCCCTTTCCATTCTGTTGCCCTGTTGAATGAAGACAAAGGTAGGGCACGTGTTTGTTGAATGGAGTCCCGGAGGAGAGCGGGCGAACAAAAGCTAGAGAAGCTTGGCGTGTGGCATGGCCCAATCTACATAATTATAAGGGACCACGCGTCAGGGAGTGGGGCTGTGACGAGGGGGGTTGACATCTGCCGCTCCGCTCCCCCGAGACTCGGAGTGGATCAAGTTGCCGGCCCGCCACTATTGGCGCTTAGGCTGCAACCATCTGCGTTCCCTCGGGCGCACAATGGGAGCTCAGCGCCTTTAAAAAGACGAGGTAAGGAGTGAAGTCAGTGTCACAACGCTGGACCGCTCAGCCGAAAGGTTCTCGTTTATTTTCACTGGCAGTTAGTCTTTACTTTTTTGTAGACACAATCTTGACGTTTCTCTGCAGGTATCTCAATTTGGAATACCGAAGTCGCGATGCCACGGGGTTTTTTGGTAAAGCGCACCAAAAAGCCTGGCGCAGTCTCCTACAGGGTGCGTGAGGAGTGTGTCCCAGCTCAGGGTTTCTTAACAGCAGTCTACGCTTCAGGCATGCCGTGCTATATCGACAGAAAGCATATCAGGACTGCGACCTTGCCCACGGACTGCAATCAGGTCTGGAGCATACAGAGTCGGGTAAGTTTAGGCGGGATGCCTGAAGCTCAATGCCCCCCGACTCTCAGTCCAAATCGGCCTGTCAGTGCGGCGTACCCCCAGCAGAACACATCGGCCGAATACTTAGATCGCAAACTGAACTCCAGCTCTCCCGTTCAAGCCGAGTCTTTTCCTGAGCAAAACTTCGGCATCAGCGGCACAGCTGTGGCGTTCCATCCTTCTCTGGCTGAGATGACAACGAAACTGGGCAATCCGTGCAAAGAACCTGAGTCCACCGCCGCCAAGCGACCCGCCCCCACAAATGCCAAAGCCAAGCAGACGCATGCCAAAAAGCAGAAGTCCTCGAGTTCAGCCCATGGAGATAAAAAACTAAGTTACCGGGATGAAGTTACAACATCGCCAGTTCTTGGTTTGAAGATCAAGGAAATGCCGGAGGAAGACGCAAAGCCGCGGTCCAACAGCCCGCTTGGTGAGTTCATTTGTCAACTTTGCAAGGAGAGATACGCGGATCCACTGACCCTAGCGCAGCACAGGTGTTCCCGCATCGTCCGCGTCGACTATCGCTGCACTGAATGCGACAAAGTCTTCAGCTGCCCCGCCAATTTAGCCTCCCACAGAAGGTGGCACAAGCCAAAGACCCAGCCGGAGGGCAGTTCCGCAGACAGCGAGGAGATTGAGTCTAATTTGACTTCTGTCGGACAGGACCAAACCATTAAGATTCGAGATGGACGCACACCGTCTCCGCAGGTTTCTGACTCTGGATCCGAAGAAGACCTGGCCTTCAGTTGCTCCCTATGTTGCAAGAAATTCAGGAGACAAGCTTATCTAAGAAAACATCTCGCTCTGCACAATAGGCAGGCCACGGCTTCGGAGAGCGCACAGCCTATAGAAGAAAAAGTAAAATCAAATCCACAACAGAATTGCTCCGGCGAGCTTAGATCGCCATACCTCGGGAAAGACGCGCAGGGAACGGGATCTGCAGCCAGCGAGGTGTACCCATGCAGATTCTGCGGCGAGAACTTTTTCTCTTCTCCAGGTCTCACCAGGCACATCAACAAATGTCATCCAGCTGAAACCAGACATGTTATTTTATTGTCTCAGACGGGTTGACAAACTTGGATATGGAAGCGAACCAAAAAAACTCCATGTTGCCAGTTTTGACCATCATCTTGCATGTGTTGCTTATTTCTAACTCGTTGTGCAAAAACCTGGCGACGACCTCAAGGATAAACAGTCAGCAGCGCAATCTGTATAGCCAGTTAGCTTTTTATATGTGCGTTATTTTTTCCTCAACGTTTATTCATATTAAAGTCTATTTATTTATTTATGGCCTTTCATACAGAAAAATTGCTGCTTTTGTGTTATTACTAGAATGCGTTTATTAGGTATTTGCCTTACAATAAAACGTCATTGTGAAAGTCAAAAATATTTTAAACTCAAAATTGACCAAAACGCATTTTGTATTTTTATATGTTGGTATGTTCTTATATTTAAGCAATAAAAATACAAATTACTCCTTGTTCTCCGTGATTACATTTATTAAAACGTTTACCACATTATTCCATTTTTCCACTGTTACATAATTTGTATAATTTTTAAATATGAGCAGAAATTGCAATACCTACATCAGATACATATCTACATATCTGGATTAGAAACTTATGAACTGTTTCATTGGGTGTTAATGAATTATTCATTGAAATGTTGCAGTGTTGTCTTCTAGTACGCGCAAAATTCTTAATGATTTTTTTCCCCTGGTATAAATAAAACAGCGCATATTGCAATCTGGTTCAGAAAAGCGACCACGAAACGCGACGTATAAGCAAAACTAAACCCAGCTGATAACAACGTTCATTTCGTATATTATTCAAAATTCATATCAAGCATCGGATGATTTAAAACAGAGGATCTTAACCAACTTGAAAAGAAGATACAAAAAGCTGACGGACTAATTGTTGCTGGAACATTTGGTTTATATAATCATCATATTATTCCATATTATTAATATGTTTTATCTTTTGTGTTTCATAAGTATCACTGTCGTGAAAATAGGACGCCTTTCTTTACAGTTCGTTTTGTTTCCTGCAAGTCTGTTTCATAATCTACCGTTTTTCCCCTTTATCTTGAACACTGCTAACCAGCTGCCTTCCCCAACGCCTCCTCTTTCACTCTCTCCTTTTCTCCTTTTCTGTCTTAATTGTCCAGTTGCTTACTTGATAGTCGGGTGGACGCCGCGGGGGGCAGGGTGGGGGTGTGTGTGTGCATGTTGGAAGCGCCGATGGTCTGTAGAAACAGGGCTTATGAGGGATTGCTGAACGCGACGGGTAGCGGCAGCCTGTTCCCGCTTGTGCAGGAATGCTTTTGATAGCCTCCTGCTTACAGCCAGGAATGTGTCCGCTTGCACCTGCTCCGACACGGCTTCGGATTCTTCACAACCTTCCCTTTCTTTATGCTTCTTATTGACCCAATATTCAGACCTCTAAGCCTGCACCCCTCCGACTAAGACCCCTGCAGTCAACCAGTACAACACAATTCTTACTGTCACTAAGGACAATGCACATATGTTACAGGGTGATGCGCCGCATCCAGTTGTGATTAGTGTTTAGGGCGACGGTTGGTATAAATTCGCAGAAGAGGACCACAGTGGAATTTTTTTCAGTTACACCGCGTGTAGGATTTCCACCACTCGAAATATAAATAATTAAACACAAGAAAGTTTATGAAATGGTGAAATGAAAGCTTTCGGCGTAACATGACATTATGTATTCTACAAGGGGCACACATGTTCCATGTAATAATCTGGGAAATAAATAAATTGGTGTGTCAAAATGCAATGAATGTAGTGATGAACAATCAATTAATAAAAATGTATCTTTTTTAAAAACTAAAAGTTATATCTCAGTTTTTTTAAAAAAGTAAAAAAATACCCTGCCCCCTTCCCCCCAATGGACATCCCACCCCATGTTCAGATGCACTCTGTGGTTCAGGGTGTTCACCCCCCATGGGCTGTCTCCATGTTCCCCTCCTCCTGGCATATGCAGATTAGAGTAGGCAGCACCTTTATCTGTCTTATGATTTCAGTGATTGGTCTACTGTTTCACCACCGTGCCATCTAGGTGGCCTTAGTGGTAGGATGGAATAAAAAAAGCGTGTTGTCATTTAACAGGAGGGAAACCCCCCCTCCCTGACAGAGTTTCTCTTGTGCTGAATCACACAGGCGTCGGTTATGTCACATACTCTGACAGAGTAATGTCTTCAGGAAGCCTCAAGAAGCAGGCAAAACAAAGATTCAGATGTTTAGAAGAACATTCTCCAAGTTTAAGCAAAGACCACATCCAACCGATTCTGTCAACTACCAGGCGAATCTTTACCAGAGATTTCTGACAGGCATATGCTCTGTCCCCAACCAGCCTCCTGCAGAAATCTTGAAGAGATACATTTTTATTGCCTTGCCTTAGAGAGCTATTTACAAATTAGGTCAATACGTTTGTTGGCTGGCATGCATCACTGTAATAGTATTTTTGCCAAGATGCTCCGAGAGTAGAGATATGTGCCAGCAGAATGAGCCAAATTGAACGAAGGTTTTATGAAAACATTGATGTTATGTTTCCCAGACGAATGACCCGCGAAGAGGCAGATCTTAAATACACGCAGAGGAACTAGACTCAACAGAGCCTTAAATTTAGGAGTGGAATGTAATTTTCCACAATGACCTACTTAGTACTGTGACATGTGTAACCCTGAGCTGAAGAGTTTACCTCATTAAGCCAGGAATCCTACTATGCAGTCAATCCGTCTGACATTCCTAATGCGAACGCAATCGCACCATTTTTCGGAAAGTAGATGCCAAAGGCGAATCACATATTATTATGGGATGCTTATTCCTGCAGCTCGTCTTGGTGAATCCAAAATTTTGCTGTTCTCGGCGTCTTTTAATTGGATTGTCGTCTTTCATACTTCGTAGTACGTTTAACTTAGATGTTCTTTGGCTGAGATTATTAATCAATTTATGTTGGTCTGTAGTAATGAGAGTAATATTTTTACAGGTCGTAAATTGAAGCAGGGTGATATTTTACCACGACTGACATGCGCATTTCAGGTTTCACGCGTTATTTGTCACACAGACAATTGCACGCAGTCTTGCTGTGTAGTGAATCACATTTGCTCCTGCTTTCTGTATGTATTCAGTTCAAGAAAAAATGAAATAGCCTAAAGAGATAAGAATAAATCTGAATAAAATATAAAAAATGTTATATAAATATTATAATTATAAAACACAACATTCAAGATAAAACAACTGCAAAACATGTATATTAACAGAAGCACAATCATGTGTGATTGCAGTATGTAAAGATGAAAGTGGGTGAAGTGACGTAAAGAGACTTGTTAGCTGCGGACTGTGTTATGAATCAGCTGAGGATGGAAGCTTCTCCTCTCTCTTTCCGGTTTGGCCTTCAGACGGCAGTAGCACCTTGCTGACCGCAGCAGTGAGAGGAGATCATTGTTGCAGTGGATAAGGGCTTTTTTTAAAAAAATTTTCACTGCTTTGTCCTTGCATTGCTTCCGGTGAGTATTTTCACCGTAACTCAACATTGGCTCAAAAAGCTTAGAATCTCTGAAAATCCGCCTCGACTCGCCAGCCCCATGACCACAGTGACGTGTGTTTTGTGTGAGTAGCACAACTAGCACCGGACGGGTCAGTCCATCTCTGTCTGGGTCACTCTGCTCCAGCCCTCTGGGACCTAGAACCGGGCAGCTGGGAACCCGAGTGACCTTGACAGTGACCGGTCAGGGTTAGGGAGGTCAGGGAGCAGAGGTGAGTCCGGCGGCGCTTTCGTCTGCATAATAGGCCCAGTGTGCATTTGCGTGTGACCGTGACGCTCCATGCACACAGGCGCTAAGCTTAGCCTTTCATCCCTGAGCCATTGTGTTGTTGGGGTTATCCCTAGTTAGGTATTCATTTGGCTCATGGAGGCGTTTTGTATCCAGTGCATCCTCAGGTGTGCGACTTTAAAATCCCTCATTCCTAACAGGTATTCAAATAGTGCTTTCTGCACCAAACAAACCCACACAAGTACCGTATTCACCTTATAAAGGACAACCACTGAAATCAAACGTTTGTGTTATGATCCCCAGTCTAGGGTTGGGGATCACCAGAAAGGTAGAGGAAAGACAGAGGGGAAGACGAGACAACCAGGGAATGGGAAACACTTGCGGCACATAACCTTTGTGCAGACAGATAAATATATTATGATATTTAATGTCACCTTCTTAGAAATAATCATAAACCCGGTTCATTGTAATATTGTAACAATCCAAACGAAGCAAAAAAGAAACAAGCCATAAAACTAATGTACCTGCATTAGTGATTGTTACATTGTAGACTTCCAGAAAAAGCATCTGTGTTCTCTTCAGGAAAGAATACACTAGGACAATAAAAAGCAATCACTGAGGTAAAGCGATCTGCTTTACAACTCCCACAGCAGTGGTTTTCTACAGCCGACAATGCCGTACATAAATATATAATGCTAATGAACCTGCGCCTTTCTAAAACTGAACACTAAAGGCTAAGTTTAGGACCAGGACAAGTGCCCACACAGATTTGATGGGTGTTGGTGAGCATTCTATAATGGGATTGCTCCCCTTGCCAGAGGGACAGTCAAGAGGTCCTGCTCAGAAGGGTTATACGCTAAGAAATACTGGTGTATATAATTGTAAACTCTTATCAGTGACTATGTCGTAGGAGAGCATTTAACGTTCACAGGCTCAAGCAGGTGCTTGTAACTGGACTGCAGTATGGATGAAATCAAACTTTTACAGTATTTAAAATTCCTTTCACTATTCTTTCAACATTATATATAAATACAGGATGGCAGCTGTAATTAGTTAACGCCTTTCCAAGAAGAATAAGATATCTGAAGAAACAACCAGCTGTTCCTTCATCATGTTATAAAATGGTTTGTGGTGGAAGACGGAACTAGAAAACACAACTTTGATAACAATCCAGTGGCTCATGGTGTTTTTTGTGCTCTGTTTACACACACAATGGCCTGGCCTGTCAGCAGCTGTCTCTGTCTCTGTTTAACCGCGGCCATATGGACACCAGGAAAAGCCCAGCCGTGTTTTTTTTTTTTTTTTTTGCGCAAAATAATATGTAACGAAAAATCCAAATAACAGCGCATTAATTAACAAACGCCATACTGCCAGTGTTTCACAAAGAAAATACGATTTATTTAATTTAACTGCGGATTTAAATCTTAAGTTTAAAATCTAAATAAAGAGACATGTCGGTTAGTGGTTGTTCCACTCGTTTATTTCATCAAGTTCAAAAACCATTAAATCGACGATTCAACATAATATTCCAATAATATTTAAATTATTAATTCAAGGAAATTCGAGTAAACAAAGGGCGGGTTTAAGTTGCAGAGCTTTGGCTTAAGCTTATCAACGCTCTATGGTGGGAATTTTGAAAACAAAAACTACGCGGATTTCATGCAGCTTTTAACCTGCGATTTGCTACAGAATATACAGGCAATACGGTTATGTCCATGGTTTTGGGGCTCCAAGCCCGATATACGTGGGTTTCCTCTTGCAGTGATGATGACATATACGTAGACGGTTTGTCGTCTCTGATAATCTAATTTACCCGTAATTTATGAGAGTATGTGCTATGTGATACACTGGCATCCGGTCCAGGATATACCCCGTCTTATGCCATGTTTATGATAAACGGTTGGAAGATGGACGCACATTTTCAGTGATTTCAGTGATTTTTTTTCCAGAACCTCTAGGTACATTTTAACATGCAAGATACACGAATATCCTTCGTAAAAATCTGCAAGCTTGTTTTTAAATCTGTAACGTTGAAATTGCAGTTTAAACTACATACAAATGTAACGAAAGATTACCACTGTAGACCGATTTGCTTTAGATATTTTGTTTCCATTTATCCGCGTTTCTATACATAACACCAGGTTCGTTAATGTCTCTCGCTTTCTCAAACACCACCACGTGACCACCAGACAAGTATCAAAACATTTATTATAATCCGGGGAACAACAAAGAAACACGAGAAATTACATTCAATAGAGGGAATTTCAGAAGACAGCTGCTTGAGCGCTAGATAAGCATAATGGTACCGGTTCTTTGAAAATAAATCAAAGGAGAATACGTGTAAAAAGCAACAAAAACACTGGGCTAAGGCAAACGGGCGGTAAGTGCAATGGCTCGATGACAATAAATAACTATTCCCTTCTAAGAAAACCTGCAAGAAATGTCGGAAATGCTTCATCACAATCACCACTCATTCAATGGAAAAACTCTTCAGTTGATAATGACGACGTACAACCAATAGTGCCTATATGTACACTTATTAACCCGCTACGATTTTTTATTTTAACTTTTTTTAAATGTTTACAGAATACACTTAACATTCATGCCTACCCCTAAAACTTGCAGCTGCACAAGGGTTTGTTTATCTAAAAGAAAATGTTATATCAACTAACTTACTTAAAACAACTTCAAATGCCTATATGCGCATCCAAAATATTCATGGTCTTGATACACAAACATGCAAAAGGCTGAAACAGCTAAATGGTTGTTACGTCCAACATAACAATAACCTTTGGTTTAATTCATCTGGAAAATAAGCATAGGTCTTTCAAAATCAGACAAAATACGCGTTAGGAACAATAAATATGTCCAAACATATCACGAGTACCAGCCATATTATCACAGTTTACGGAACTGATGCATGTTTAAAAAGAAAAATATTTGAATTTATTCAAACGATTCTAGTCTAAACTTCAATGACTGATATCTGGTCGCCTGACAATGTAAGGCAGTATACCAATACAGTGAGGATTAGCGAACAACCAAAAATACCCCAGTGGTTATATTTATTGAGTTCACAATTTAAGTCTGTGTTCATCAAATTTTATTTTCACAACTAGCAAATCAACTAATTTGTCTCCTTGATTTAAAGAAAAAAAATTACAAGGATCTAATTCACAGCCAGTATTGATTGCCAAACTCTAGTCAACAAACCTTCTGCTACTGTATAGCGTCTAACTAAACCAACTAATTGATAGGCAGATTCTCAAAACAATGAAAACGATAAGGATGGTCACATTCAGTATCACAGAATACCACATACAAATGCTGTGGGTATTGTGAAACATGCAGCACTTTCACAGCAATTCTAGATATTTAACTGATACTTTCACATAAACAGGGGAAACCAAGTAAGACCACGAAAGTAGTCTTGACAAGCTTTTATACTAAATCAAATTATTATTTGGCATCGGGTTAAAGTTTGGCACCTGTTTATGTCACCAAGCAACTAAGAGACAGGGTAAAGATCCGGAGAATAGCTGAACATAAAAACGGGCAGCATTCACTGGACTGAGAAGTGACTTACTGAGAAGACACCAGTGGCAGGCAGAACGACAGGCAGAACGACAGACAGAACGACAGACAGAACGACAGACAGAACGACAGACAATGCTCTCACTTCCAGCCTACTCCCTACTTGCGGCACTGAGGTAGCACAGAAGGTCAGTTGGCTGCTCTTTCAGACAAAATGAAACTTCTGAAATCCCCAGCAGTTTAAAGGGCATGCTTTGATGGGACAGGCACTTCAAACAAATGTCATCGGGGGAAAAAAACAACTGTAATATTCACTATGTAATAATATACATACACAGCAGTGTTTAGAACAGTTGGTGTTTAAACAATGAATAGGTTTCTTTATTTTTTTTTCTAAAATAAACAGTACCAGTAGAATATTAATGAGCCTTAAATTTTGCCAACAAGGCAACATTCATGTAAAGGGGAAGGGAATAAATTTTGAACATATGGTAAATAAGAAATATTTTTCCATTGATTATACATTTTGCTTTCACTCAAAAGAAAAAAAAACTGTTTGGTGATGAAGTGAAAAAAAGTGGAATCCATTTCATTTAAATTTATTTGTACAATACATTCAAATTTTGATGCCAGTCACGCAATATAAAAAAACAGTATAGGAGAGCAGAATAGTGTCCATTCTATTTTCAGTGTTTTTTTTTTCTCCATGCATCTTGTATATCTGGGCTCATCACAGAATATTTAAAGTCAGGGAAATATAAAGTTTGAGACAGTCTTTACCTTGAGGGACGGTTACCTGCAGAGGGAGAGACGGACTACTTCCTTTCTAAGGCTTTGACAGAATCATTGGGATTTCACAGCAGACAGTCGCACATCACGTTACCTTGAGGAACCGACTGGCTCCAGAGACCCTGTGACTTGAAAGTGGACACCATCCCCAGGAAGCGGGGAGGTGATGAGAGGGCAGAGCCAGCAAAGGTACCACCGCTGTCCCAGGCACTCCCGGATGTTGGCCAACACACCCAGGCTGTAAGGACGACGGTTTGAGTACCACTCCCTAGTGGTCTGGCCCCGCAGCATCAGACCCACGTGGAAGAAGAGGAAACCAGCCACTAACAGAAAGCCCACCACACACGTGTCGGCGATGAATGCGAAGGCGAAGGCCCCAGCCGTCACCTGACCTGGGAGACAGAGACGATACGTAGCACGGGTTACAGTGAATGCCGGCTACAGCTGACACAATACATCCAGGGGCCATTATCTTGGGTACAGCTGCTCCTCCACACAGCAAATCATTTAGCCCCAACTGGATAGCTACAGTACAGACAGGGTCATGAGGCTCACTCACTGCGAGACTAAGTATTACAGATGTGTGACCTAAGCCATTTTAGATGTAGCAACTATCGCTGGTGACATATGTGATGATTTAAGTTAGTGGTATTCCAAGTATTTTTTATTTTTTTTTTATTTTTAAACAGGGCCACCCTAGAGCTGATATATTTATACTGTTCTTCACCCCCCCCTCACATGCACACATATACAAACTGGCCTGGTGCATTTTCATTTTTTTTAATGTCATATGTGTACAGGCATAAAATGTGCTCTTATTGTTTCCAATATTTCTAAAGGTTGCAATTTCGAAAACAGGTCTGCCTCACCTCAAACCCCCACACGATTCTCTGTGTGCCCCCCCTGTAATTCCATGGGGCACATCACAGTTTTGATACGTCTAGTTTAAGGAAATGAACATAGGACAGTGCCTAGAACTTACAGAGGATGGTGTAATAACAAACGATTCAGTGGGTGAAAACAATGAGAGAGGTCAGAGGAGAGGTCGTTAACTTGGGGGCTAATCGGAAGGTCACAAGTGGAAAAACAATGGCGTAATACAACAGTGTTATGCAGAGCAGCTTCTCAAAATGCGCGTCTACATCTGAATGGACTCTGGAGGGAAAAGGTCCCTTTGCTGTAATTTGGCTGAAACCATAATGAGTGACTAGTGCGACAGACAAAATGATGCTTCATAAACCCGTTGCTGTATTTATTTTTTGACCCCACTAGATGGTGCTCTCTGATCAAAAAAGGGCTCATGCCCCAAAACAGACCAAGAGCACCATCTAGTGGGATCAAAAAATACAGCAAATGGTTCAGGAGGCATCATTTTGTTCATAACTAGTGATGGTCAAATGAAGCTTCATGAACCATTTGCTCTAGATGGTGCTCTCTATTTATTCAGAAAATAATTCAAAGCATGCCCCAAAGTAAACCCAAGAGCACCATCTAGTGAGGTCAGAAAACAGGAACTGGCCAATTGAAGCTTCAGGAACCATTACAACTAAGTTCATCGAGAGAAATTTTAATGAATCCCAGCTTGTTAATACAGACCCATTGACAAAATGGTTGTTCCTGACTGAAGATACAGCAATAACAAAACAAGTGGATTCAAAACAAATAAACAAGCAGCACAGACAGGCAGAAGTGATGTAGCTTCTAATATAATGCAACGTAACAGTCAGTGAGGGATGAAAGGAAAAGATGGTCCAGATGTTCCGAGGGCTGTCACGGACCACAGTGCCTCCCCTGGTGTCGGAGCAACTCACCAGACACGAGCATGATCCAGGGCACCATGAGCAGCATGACACTGTGCAGGGTAACGCCCTCCTTCAGGATGACAATGAAGACCTCGGCGTTCATGACGACGGCGTACAGCAGGCCCGCCCACATGAAGAACAGGCAGCTCAGGAAGTAGCGGTAGTTTCGAAAGCCCACGCACTGGCCAAAGAAGACGCAGTGGTGGTCACGGCGCAGCACGCACACGTTGCAGTCGAAGCAGTGCGAGCAGCGCGGCGGCGTGTGCGTCTCACAGGTATAGCAGTACCTGGCCAGAGACGGGGGTGGCAGCAATTTAAAGAAACTGCAACAAATGCTCAAGCTGAGCAAAAACTATTGTCCCAGTTTCCAGTTGATACTTCTGCCATGTTCTCTATATCCCATCCACAGGCTACTTCAGTCATTTGCCAGTAAACTAGCATCTTTCAACCAATGATTAATAACTCTACTAGCACGATCAAAAATAACAGGCATAAAACAAAAAGTCAGGTAATTTTATGCAAAAGAATCTACTGCAGTAGGCTTGACAGGGGCCCTAGTAAAATATATATTATATCAATAGTATATAATTTTGATTCCTCATAATAAGTGGAATACCAAAACCACACTTATTTCCAAAGTCAAGCATGTTTAATTTTACTAAATTATAAAATACTTCAAGAGCAATGCTATGTATGGAGCGAGTGAAGAACTATACTTCAAGATCACACTGAGAGCTTGGTGATGGGCCCCCATGAATCACAGTGACCACAGAATTAGCTGTATGGACAAATGCTGCTCTAAGACAATGACAGATATCAAAACATAGTACTCGTTCTCATCCGAAAATAAATATCACTGGATAAAACGCACAGAAGACTTAAGTATTTCAAAATAAATCAGGAGGCATTTCGCATGTAATCTGGACATGTATATAAATGTCAATGACAATTAAAACTAATATACGGGTGATACTTTTTACTACACCATACTTTCGGAGAGCCAGTGGTCGTTAGGGCCAAACCATGCTTTTAAGCTGGTCATTACACTTGGTACCATTACAGAGGCGTCACCGCCCACCAGGGCCGGTCAATCCTAAAGGCGACATAGGCGGATGCCTAGGGCGCCAACTTCTAAGAGGGTGTCGACCTGCCACATTGGCATGGACCGGTACTGCCGCCCACCTACCTCCAGCCTTGACCCACGTTGTCCCCGTCGAGGAAGACGCCGCGGATGCTCGGGCTGGTCCTCAGGAACAGCATGGCATTCCACGTTATGTTGCCCAGCATGTAGTACTGCAGCAGGAGGTGGAGTGCCTTCCACACCCCCGACCACTCGCTCTCCTTCTGCTCGGCTTCCCGAGGTGCCTCCACCACCACCAAATAACTAACTTCGCCGGTGATTGACAGCACGAGCACGGTGTTCACTACAATGGGCAGATAATGACACGCTTTCTCTAAGCAACTCCTAACCCGGCGACCGAAGCCTGACATGTTTCTTTTCCCGTATTCTGACAGTCCACACGGACCGGTTCTACCTGAACCACAAATACCGAGTACTTAAACAAAACCCGGAAGATAAAATAAAAAGCAGCCTCCGGTGTAGATAAAAGACGACAAGAAGCCTGTTTACCAGCAGCAAATCTATGACGGTACAATCTTTCTTTAAAAATTATAAATAAGTACCTAACTTTGAACGCATGTTAAGCAGTTAACGTAACGAAAACCTTGACCCACTCCCATACGTATTACTACAGACATGACTAACTGCACCCTCACCTACTAACCCGGTTTCCTCCTTGGCGGCTGTAGGTAAAGAGCCGCATTTATCTCGGCTACTGTTTCCGTAACGCACACGCCCACCATCAGAGGCGGTGTCTCACTAAAATAACTCCCCCGTTCGCTCATTATAGTTCCGCCTGTCAGCGCTCCAACTATAACGAGTAAAGGGGGAACACTTCTATGTAGAGAATAATATTGCCGTGAAATAGCCCTCGCGTGTTATACACCTGCAACAAATGATAGCTGCTTTTGAAAAAGTTTATTTAGAAAAAGATATAGCTGACAATATCCCTACGACGTTTTTGCTGAAAGACCCATCAGCATGTCAGCCAAGGGATTCGAACTAACAGACTAACAATCACAGCACAGAGTCATTGTTCACAGAAACACACGTGACCCCGGATGACGCTCCGCCCCCATATCATATCATATCATATCATATCATATCATATC
>JAABNX020000002.1:1756417-1774050 GCA_015163995.2 Mormyrus lacerda | reverse complement strand
ATGACATCGACAAGGACATGTAATGCTAATTTAATTACCTTTTAACAATATTTCCACAGAGAAACGTTGCCATGTTAATTTAATTCACTCTCACCATGAGAAGAAATAATTACAAACGCTGGAGATCATTTAGTGCAGCCGTACTATCATAGAAGTACATCAGTTTATAAGAGAAAAATGAGCTTCGCATAGTTGGCGCAATAGTTTTATCTTAATAGTTTGGTAATATAAGAAAAACGTATTTCATACAAATATGTTTGAAATGAAAACTTCAAGATGCAAATCAAAGTACAACCCACTATATAAACTATTTCTCTAAACAAATTAATTGATTCAATTTATTGATTTAATTTCCCCATTTGACTTCCTCATCAGAACCAAGTTCTGCGCTCCATAAGTACTGATAATTTAAGTATTTCCTTGTGGTCTATATTGTGATTTTTTTCATTAACACTGAGTTTCCCAATTATACGTCATAAAAGTATGATGAATATTACATAGTACAGTGCGTAAGCTATAATATTATTGATGCAATAATATCTTATTTCGAACTTTGTAGCCTATTAAAACTTTTTTTCACAGCCTCAGGCCAGGATCCGAAACCCACTTTAGACTCACCATCGGACGTCTGCGATGTGAAGGTCTAACGTGTAACCTCTGTAGGTCTAACGGCTTAGTCTAAATGATTTTTGCCGGAGTACTTAAACGCCCATAAAAACGCTAAACCTGTTTTACACCTGCTTACCTCATCCTGATAAAATGCCGTCCATTCTTCGTTATTTTCCAGTTTGACACCACGAATCATTTTGTCTGAAACTCCGCTCAAAATTAAGTCCCAGCGTAGAAAAGAGAATAATACTATTTAGGGCAAATTAGGGAAACAGAAAAGAACAATCTACGGGGTGACACGTTCCAACTGGTTTTGGGCTTATTAGCAGGAGCGCATGAGCATTCTACAGGTTCTTTTTAAGGTCTTCTCAGCATCACCACCTCCCTGCCGGTGTCCCATATTCCCACCCCTTCCGCGTCCCCGCCCATTTTCGCCTCCTACTGAAATCACACCTTTTGCAACGTCATTATCAGCAACAGTGACAATAACAACAAAAAATCGTTATGGCATATCTGCGAATTGAGGAGCATGTCAGGAGAATTAAAATGAAAAGGTTTTAACTGTAATAAACTCTTAAACACAAAATAATACGAACCTTTAGGGAGGTTTCTGGTTGCATACAGCAAGGGGCGCCGCTGGAGATTGATATGAAACCATACCATTTTGGACCCCCCAATCCAGACCAATCTAATTATGTTCTAACTTTTTAAGCCCCCCCCCTCCCCCACTCAGGGAAAATGTGGAATCAGCCTAGTTTTGTTACATTTACTGGGAAAGCAAGAAGAGTAGAAGAACCTAAATGAGATGGGTGAGCTCTGCAAAATTTACATATTAATCACAAAATTAAATTACTGAATATGTGCTGGACTTTAAATAAAGAGTCTGCTACTAAACAAAGCCTGCTTTCGTCACAAAGACAACGGAATAAAAAATAAAATAATAAAAAAGTAGAACTTTACACCTGATCAAAATTGAAATACATACTTTGTGTATTGATTCTTTTCGTTATTTCATTACTATGTCATAGGTTTATATTAACATTTAAAATATTTTAGTAAGAGTATTTTTTTTGCGTTAATCTTTTAAAGTGTTTTTGCTTAGTTGTAATTTATAGCCCTACTACGCAACACGTATCTGGAAAACAAAATTTGGCTGGGGATTTTTTACCTCAAACGTATAGCGGAATAGATTGAACAGATTCAGACATATTTATCGACATTATAATATCACATTTGTTCTGCTAAATGACCATATAAATGAGTGATTTGCTTGGCGAGTCAAGAAAGAAGACATCTGATGGTGTTTTTGAAGACACATCCATATCACCTGCAGTTTTCCTGGCTAGGGTTGTGTGAGAGTCTGTCCCGTGCAGCGCCGAGCCAGACCTAATGGGACGCCAGGCCATTGCAGGGCACACAAGCTCAGATAATGCAAACGTTACACTGAGGTGTGAGGTAAGAGTGCTACCCCAGTATTCACCGTACCAGCCTGTTTATACAGGTGTTACATCAAATAAAAATATTTTTCTTGTAAGAGTGCAATCAAATAAGCATAACTTTATGGGAGATTATTTTGGTTGTTTTTATAAATTTGCAATCGAAGAAACATCTCCCAATTGAGTATCAAAAGAAGAGCAATTCCTGCCCTTGAAATTTCATCAAATTCCAACAAGGAGTCAAGCACAAAAACGATTTAAAACCCAGTTTATCAACAAAAAGAAGTAATCGAATAATCAAATAATCACAGACTTCATAATTATGTAGTATATGGTTTAAGTAATTTTTCCTGTTGCTGAAAAATATTGTTGGTTAAGGATGCTGAATGTTTCAAAGGACACAGGAACAATTTTTAAAATCATGGTGAGATCCTAGGAGTGTTTTTCTTGTCAAATAAGCCTTTAATTTCCTCTCATAAATCACAAATTTCTATGAGCCAGTTCATCATTCTGTCTCTATCACTGTACTGGAAACTGTGGCATTAAAATATTTTTCTCTGAACATCTCACCCAGTTTCACAGTTCTCTTCTCTGTGCAACAATCCCTGATTATGAAAAGTGCCTTTGTTATATAATCACTTTAAAGGAAAGCACATCTTAGACAGTAATTGGTGTTTATAAGATATATTAATAAAACCACTGCATTCGATTTAATTACTAAAAGTTACTATGTAGGATTTATTATAGATTTTCCACACATATTTAGATTAATTTCTTTGATTAGAATTATTCCCTGAATGGAACCTTTTTGTTTCAATACATTTTGGGAATATTTAGAATGTTTTTGAAATTCATCAACATTTCAAGTTTTTAATATAATAAAATGGTAATTATGTTTATATCAGATATTTATGTGATGTGTTGGGTCCAATATTAAGCTGTTGGTAGCTGCTGTAGTTTTACTCCACATCTGACAAACAAAAAGCTCCAAAACTCCCCACATAGAAATGTTAAATAATTGGCCAATACAGAAAATCAAATGCTGGGCCCCCCCGAAAGGACCTTGCTTAATATTCCTGAAGCTCAACGGAATCGTCATGTGTTAATGAAATTTCTTTAGGTGCAAATGCTAAATGGCTGTATGTTCCTTTTATGTCACGCATAATTAAGTGTGGTGCGCCGGCTCAGGCTGTCTCACATACAGGGAAATCCCTTTCTCTACCATTCCCCCTCTTCATCGCTCCCCTTTCTCTCATTCCCCGCCTTTGTAGAAGACAGCTGCCTAGCAGATCATGGTGTAGAGTTTCACTTTTATTGGCAGAAAGTAAACATTTACTTTACAGCCTGTATGGAGCCCCCCCCCCCTGCTCTTTGCACCCACCACCCGCACCCGTACCCACCCAGACCAGTGCCTGAAAGGCGCCCACTGTTGTCTTCAGAAGGCAGAGGTCAAATGTTATTGTGCCGGTTCCTGTATTCTGACTGATGGCAACAAAGGGTTGGTATGGGCAACCAAACAGGGGCAACCTTCTAGAAAGCAGGACTAAGGCGAGACGAGCTCTCAGCATCAGGTAGCAGGGACAACTATAGTGGTTATGATAACCATTGTCTGTACCTGCCTACATGTATATACTTGTGCCATGACGTAGGCAAGTGTTTGTGTATGACTCTGAGCATGTGAGAGATAGCATTCATCATATTATTAACCATATCTCTCTGGGAAACAAAATGAAATATGAAAAAATGACATTTTACATGCCCTAGAGTCTAAAAGTACATTTTGGTTAAATGTTATCTCTTTAAAAAGAGTTTAAAGCTATTATAACCAATGAATGTGATCTCAAATTTACAATAAATAAGTAATTAGATGGTTACATGAAAAATGAATCGTTCAGTTTTTATCGGACAAATCAAAATAATATGCTACTCCACATACAACTTACACATTTCAAAAGAATGGCGTTTGAGAGAAGAAAAATCAAATAGTTCGAGCACATCGCCACTACCATGTAACTCATGATACGCATTCCAACCGCACGGGAAAAAACTGTCGGGTTGTCGTTTTACGAGGCTACATCCAGTTGCTAAAGCAAACACGATTAATGGCCAATGTTGTAAAAATAATTGCAAGTGACCGCAAAGAATGTATGAGGCAGGACACCTGCACCGCTTGCTTTCTTACAGTCTGGTCTAAATGCATGGCTCGCGACGAGTAAAGCTTTTCTCACTTAGTTTAAATGCAAAGATTACAGGAAGTATTTTATAGCGCACCGGGGGTTAGAGGTTCCCTTCAGTCCAGATGTGCGTATTCTGCACAGCGACCAGCTGTGTCACCACGTTTAAGGAGGAGACACAAACGAGGTGCAAATTAGTTTTTTTGCTGTCTTGGATTGAAGGCCCCTTAAGTCAGTCAGACCCATTAATTACTTCCCATTCAGACTTCGGAAAGTGTAAATTGTGTCCCCGCCAATCACCAGGCGCTCCATGAGGTAGGCACTAATTAATTGTTCCTAAATACTTCTTGGGATGGCCGTTGTGTGTGACTTGTAAGGTCCAGATGAAGGAAGAACACCGGTTTATGAATTTTCACATAATTTATTTAAATAGAATAACATTCAATACATTGAGCTTTGGGACTGTTAGCCTTTATTTGAATGTATCGACTAACCACGGCTGGTTATTGAAATGAAACGCATACATTATTACTCCATGTATAAGTATTGTTCCGACCATAGTTAAACAGCATATTCAGTTGAGATCTATCATCAACACCGAACTCTTCGAATGATACAGGGGTCCTATTTCTAAAGCGAACTACATTTCCCAGAATCTCCGTGACTTTATCACGTGATCTGGCGCCAAAACTTGGACGTTCAGTTGCAGAGCGGCTTCTGGGGAAGTGGATAGCAAGGTATGTGTCATTTAACCCGAAAAGATCCTCTATTCATTAAAGTGGTGTCTTCTGGGTGAATATAACGCTGCGCTTTGTGTTTAAATAATGTCATCAGATATCTTTCGAAACTGACGTTTGTGGATATGAAGCAGAAATTCGTGAATGTCCGTCACTGTGCCGACTGGATAGCTAGCCGCGTTTCCTACTTATTTTGCGTCGGTTTTCTTGTCGCAGTTTTCGCTTTGCATGTTTGTAGGTGAAAAAAACGATAGCAATTTCAAACGCCTGAAGTAAATCTCATGAGGTCGCTATCACAGTGTATGGCTCTTATACGATATCATTGTGATTGTACATTTTCTCAGCAATGGACGAGTAATGAGCTTGGCCTGAGATTAAGGTCATATAAACGTATTTATAATAAATATTACTAAGTGATGTTGAATAATGCGTGTTTGAGTATTTGACTTTTAACATTTAAAACGGAGTCGTGTACATGTTTCATGTGAGGGATGCAGCGTCTGTGTGCCGGTGTTCCGGGCACTTCAGTTTCCCTATGATTCCCCTGTCGCGCGCTGATTTGTACACGGTTTGGCTGTTGTTTTCGTGTCTTTTTACAAAGCTCTTGAGGTAAACAAGCCATATATTTTAAAACATCACATGCCTTTTCGATTTTTTTTTGTTTTTACAGATAATAAATATAAGGTATTTAATTCGCTGGATAGAGATATTTACTTGATGAAAACGGTATGGTATTGCTTATAAGACTATACTATGTATGACGATCTACTGTATTCACATGTAATAATGTACCTGAGTGACTGTCAGACATCTCATATACATATTTGCCTACATATTAGGAGAAACATTATTTCCTGACATGCAGCATATTTGGTTCCCCCCTGTTAAAACAGGTATACAGCAACTCTGGGCCTCAGTACTAATAACAATACAGTATTCACATGTGATAATGTGCCTGAGTGATTTTCAGACATTTCACATACCTCTTTGCTTTAATATTTGGGGAAACATTATTTCCTGATACACAGGGGAAACCGAATTGCCCGGAACACCTGCTTAAGACAGCTGTTTTGGATGCACGCAATTGAATGTAAATTGGTCAAGTGATCGCCCACTTCACTGTCATTTCACATAATAGCACGTGAACTGCAAAACGTTAGATCCCATAAAATATTTAACGTCAAAAGTGTGATAAACGAAATTCGTATTGAAGGACCAAAATACAGAAGTAGTGGCGTCACAACGACCACTTAGCTTCAATGCAAATCGCTTTACCTGTGTTTTCTGAAATTTATCTTTCGGTTATTTATGTCTTGCGAATATATTAATTGAACGAATATGTTATAGTGCATACATTTAGACATGTACACAAGTAGATGGTGTCGACAATATGTGTGATTGAAAGCAGGATCATTTTGCTGGCCGTTCAGTCTCTCTTTTGTCCGGCCTTTGCCTTTGATCCACATTGCATCCAGTATCCTGCATGTGTCACATTCATCTCCTGCAGCTTCTCACCCTGATACCCAACGGAGTGCGAAGGTATTAACGTGCCACCACCGTGTAGATTCCAAACTCTCTATGGTTGAGTAAGGGCTTGAGGGAGTATGTTGTAGGCAGCAAACCTTCCTGTGACTTTAGCAGAATGGTGGAAATCTAATGTTGGTTTAAATTACCGAACGGCTTTGGGTAGCTGGCTCTCTTCACCTGTTTTATCAGCGTGCCCGACCTGATGATGTAACTGTTGTTTGGGTGCTGTGGCACAAAGTAAGGATTGTGCCACAACACCTTCCCTCTGGTTCTTTGTATTTGTGTAGTTTACACATTATTTCCATAACGATTATCGGATAGGTTTTCTCCCGTAAATCAAAAAATGTGGTTTATGTGAATCGTAGCACTGAAATTTCCTGCAGGGTGTGAATGTGCTCTTTGATGACTTTGCATCCCTTCCTGGGATAGGTGTTTGGCGTGCCTTTGGCTTACTGTGTAATGGACAAAGAGTTTTGGAATATGGGCGGATTATAATTCTCAAGATGCTTACTCAAGGTTCACACATGTTGATTTACTGATTGCAGGAATTATTTTTGTGTGCTAATTTCTGCTACTGCATTGTGAGAATCGCCATGTTATGCAAGCATGAAATACTAGCGGAATTCACATTCGCCTGTGTAAATTTGCATTGCAAGTCCATTCTGTTCAGTTGTTCTATAGTACTTTTTTAAGTAGGAGGTTAGAAATTTTCAAGGTTTGAGTTATTGTGAATAACGTGCAATACTATTAATTACGTATAGAATTTGCCATTTTTTTTTTCCTTCGGATAATCCATGCATATCAACAGATCACTGCATGATATCTCCATGCCTATTGACCAGTCAGATGGTGGTGACGCAACCAGCTCTGTCTAGGCATGCTTTTGGCCCTGCTAGTCAGCATAGCCATGTCCGCGCAGGTACAGGTCAGGTACAGCTCGCATACTTTGCAATGGAAAACCATCAGTTCTCGGTACCAGTTGTGTACGGCAAGGTTCTTGATGGCATTGGAAATGCACCATATGACGCCACATGAACCATTTGCTGTAGTCTTTGACCCCACTAGATGGTGCTCTCTGTTCAAAAGAGGATTCAAACATGCCCAAAACTAAACCAACGGCACCATCTAATTGGGTTAGAAAATACAGCAAGTGGTTCTTGTAGTGTTGTTTTGAGCCTCACTACTCCTTACTCTCAGCAATCGATAAGAGAGCGAGTTCAACATGTTTGATTGAATCGGTTACTGTACAATTCTCGTGAAACTTTAAAATAATTTATTAATGTATTATTGTTTTTTTTCTTATTTTAAATGTATATATTATTATTATTATTGGTTGCTAGTATTACTGTTTTTAGTATTTAAAACATTTTGTTTGGTGTAAGTAGCTACATTTGAGTCGCATTTTTCTAACCCTATTTTTCCCATTGGTTGTGTATTTTAGTGAATGCGAGGTTTGTTGTAGCAGGAGTTACTTTCGATAGAACAATAAGTTAGTGATCTACATTTTATAGTGTTAATTGTCACAAAACTGATTTTTCATTTCACATTAGTAACGTGACAAGAGCTCAGTGGGATTCACCTGCAGCAGTGGCAGTGAGTTGAAGCTGGGGAGGGGGTGTTTCTGTCTTCCGTTTATCACAGTTTTGGTCTTGGTTTCGGAACCGTTAAACCTTTAACTAGAGTACATTTGGCTGTTTGCTTTGGGGTGGTATCATGGCTCAATGGTTGTTGCTGTCATCTCACACCCCAGTACTGGAGGTTCAAATCCCTCCTCTGCACTTTGCATGGAGTTTGCATGTTTGTTTTGTCATGTTGGGATACATGCAGAGCTGCACTTGTGGACTTTTTTGCAGTCTGTTGCTCTGGTACCTCAGGAACCATGTGTGGTGTGGGCTCAGTGTGTGGATGCTGATCTGGGGCGTGGTGGACAAGCTTTCACACAATCTTTGCTTCTTCTGCATTTTTTTGATATGCTCTGTCCAGCTTCCAGTTTGCATGCTCCTTGCCTCCCTCTCCGTCTGACCGGCACTACATGCCTGTCTCTGGGCCATGAATCATCATTCCTGCCTGTGAGACCTTGCCTGAAATCTGTCCCACTTTCTGTTAAGCAGAGAGGTGGATAAATCAAGTTTAGAAAGAAAGAATACAGAGCAGAATTTTGTTTCAACCAACTAGTTGAGTGAATTGACTGTGACTCTTTATACTCAACTGGATGGTTGAAACAAAATTTGAGTCTGGATTTCTACTTTCTGGACCTGAACTATCCACCTCTGCTGTCTGAGTCTTCTCTGCTGCCTCGCTCCACTGCCTGTCTCTTCCACCTTTATCACCTTTTCCCTCTGGTGGTCCACCACTACCTTTTGGTTACCCTCTTCCTCCGTCTTTACCAGCTTATGTTACTCTTCTTTGCCTTCCATTACAGCCTTGTCGCCATCCTCCGTTTTGATTTGTGTTCACCAAAGTTCTGAGAGTATTTACTCTATACACAATGCTTGAAATTTATCTAAATTGCTAAAAAAAAACTTTTGACTGGTGGTATATGTCAAGTATATATGCAAAGAAATGACAATTTTGCTAAATTTGACAGAATCATTTGAATAAAAAGATATCAAAATAATAAAACGTAGACTGAAAACTGATTGTCCATCTTTTAACACTGAGGAGCAATAGTGACACTTAGTGGTAGAAAGAAGGTAAGAAACTTGAGATGGCCATCAATGGGGTAAACTGTGCAATAGTTTTTCCAGGTAGAAAAATCGCTATTGGCTGTCCCAGAAGTCGCTAGAAGTCCCTAAATGACGCCATCACCTCATTTGCATAATGTGCATGTTAATTGTAGTGGACGCTGTAGGAGAGAGGAACAATGGGAGGGACAGAAAGAGGTCAAAAAACACCACAAATACATTTAGAACTACAAATGAACTTTATGCTGTTTTTTTATATCACAATTCCAACCCTCCTGCTATATTGGGGCTTCGGACCTCTAAAAGTGACCCCAAAGGAATACTCTGGTGGAGCCCACAGCAGCTCCCGCTGCTCAGAAAGAGGAGTAAGAATGATAACGGAAGTTGTTACTCGCTTTTTTGAAAGCGAGTTGTTAGAGGGGTCTAAAAACTCGCCATATACAGCGACAAAGTCGCTAATTGGCAACACTGACTACCGAGTGGAAAAAGATTAGTGATTCTGAACTTTTCCTGTTCTAAAATCTATATTTTTTTATCGTGCAGATGGCAAATAACCATCTGTTCATTCTTTTTGTTCAAGATGTCATCCAATGGCAGCGTGACCACAGTTCAGCTTCCGTCCACTGGCCAAGCAGAGCAACCGCAAATCCATTTCTTACCATGTGAGATTGAGCATGACGGAGCAGCCCAGGTCTCTCGGTATTTCACAGCTGTAGTACAGGACCATAAACACGGTTAGTATGTACTGAAATTGTGAGTTTGTGCTTTGCTTTTCAGAGCAAAGAAAATGATTGAGGAATATGTGGCAAAAGACTAAATAGTTGTTCTTTTTGTACCCCTGCCAGAAATGAGTGTATCCTACAGGGGCCGTGAGCTGAAAGGGGCAGAGGTGAGCTGTCCGAAAGGCTACACCGGTCTTGTGATGAAAGAGGACCGCAAGCCATCCTCGGATCAGGAGGTGAACGTTACATGAAAACACACCTGCACCATCATGGTCTTAACGGAATGCCCTACCCTCGTGCAAATAAGTAGAACGCCTGAAATTAATTTGCACCTTATGAAGAAATATGCTTCAGGTTTTGAGTGTGAATTTTCAGGATCGAACGGTGAGGATCTCTTCAACATTTCACCGCTTCACCTATTGGAATCTTACGACCCAACCCAGCTCTGATGATGGTGTTGTCATGGCAATGACATGGCCAACATTAGCAGAAGCAGTAAGTGTTTTAGGTAATTTTTTCAGATGAACAATAGCATGCCATATAGTGAAGTAGCCCCTTCTGAGTTTATTACATATGCTTGTGCCATACTGCCATATATGTAATAGAATCATGTAGAAACAAATTTCATTTTTAGCTTAGACTAAAATAGTACTGTAAGTAAATTCACAGTATTTCGGCTAACTTGAGGCATTCTTACTGGGCCTATTAACTGGTTGTAATTTCTTCAATAGAGTAAGCCATAAATGCTAATTTCAGAAGTGTCATGTTTTCTACGTTCGTCTGAAAGTTTTGTAGTTGTGAAAGACGTTTTCCAACATCTTTCAGATTAATGGGTCTGTAGACGACTGATGGAGGGTTGGGAAGAAGACCTATGGCCTGCTGTCCAACTGCACTGTTCCCTTTCCATTGCTGTGTCGACAAGTTTCTTGGTACCTATAGTCAAGCCACACAAATAAGTTGGCTGATCTCTTCCTTATTCCAGAATCAACATGGGTCTGTGCTTTTCTTTTAAAGACTGGCTTACACATGCCATGACAGGCGAGTTGACTTTTTAAATTTATGCCAATTTACCTATAAAACAGCTGACATCGCAGAATAGAAGCACGTCACCCGGAAGAGTTGAGCACTTAATTCTGCAGCAGTTTCATTTATTCTTCATTTACTATGTCTCCTAGTACGTCATGTCTACTTTGATGTCAAAAGGTAGATTTAAAAACAAGTACTTATGGATTAAAACCTGTAGTGAAGATATGACAGTTCTAAATGTTGTGTGTCACACTAGCCGTAGGTATAAATATGCAGTGCTTTGGGAGTTATGTCTGGGCTATTTCTATAGCTTTAGTGTAGCATTTGTTTTGCTGAACCTGTGTGTTTTTTCATGTTATCCCTGAAGGTTGATTTTAATAAATCATTTTAATTAAACCACTGTCCCTGTTGAAGAATCACTCACACACAAAGTCTAAATTACTTTTTACTCCCCTCCCACCTAAAAAAAAACTGCCACTCCCTGTAAATTTACATTCCTCCAACATTTCAGTATAGCTTGTTTAAAATGAGTTACCCTTCTCACACAGGACATACAGGGGAAAAATTCTTTACAAAAGTTATGTACAAATGGTCCTTTTACATATATATAATCATGATTACTCTGGTTCAGATATGCAATTAACTGTGTACAAAGTTAGTGAGGAATCTCACAGCAGTAAGAAACTTCCCCACCTTGAACCTGAAACTTCACTGATTGTGTCCAGCTGGATGAACGCTAGTGACATGACTTGTCCACTCTACAGAATCGGTTGTATACTTGGGATGAGGGAGTACAAGAGACTCAAAGCTAAATGGCTATTAAAAAAAAAAAAAAAAAAAAAGCTAGTGCATGAGTTCTGTTGTGCCATAGTGCTCCTTGGTGCTGCTAAATGGAGGACTGGGCTGAGGGTGCTGGGACCGTGTTGTTCGGGCAAATCCACAATTTACGATACAAAAGCAAAGCCTCCTACACACTCCCTGGGAACAGGGAGGCCACACTGAAGGCAGAGTCAGCACTGTCCCCTGGGCTTTACCACTTGCCCCTCTTGCTCCAGTCTTTAGGGGTGAAGTGCAGGCATTTGGGGTCGATGCGCAGGTGGCGTTTCTGCATGGCCCTCTCGTGACCATCCACGATGTCCTCCGAAAGTGTTAATATGTATTGTCCCTACAGAAATGGACACCCGCTTCAATGTGTGCAACGTGCAATTCAATTCTGCAGCAGTAGCAGAGGGACTGGGAATTTCCTCCTGGGATGCTTAAGAAAGCAACAAATATGGCCATACTATACCCATCTGATATGTTCATGCTGCATGCAATCTCACCTTATAGTAGTTGATGAGATTGAGGTACTGCAAAGTAGAAATGACGTCCTCCTTCTTCACACTGGTGATTTCACTGATCTCACTGCAGTTAAACAGAATTGTTACCAAGAAACCAGTTTTAAGCCACTGGTGACAAAATAGTTGAGCTGATCATTGCTGGCATTAGAGAACCATAGTATGTTAATGCACAGCAGTAAATACGTTTTAGTAACCTAACTATGCTGTATCGTAAGAATGGGGACTGCTGTGCTTACTTAATGGTGATCTGTGGCCGTTCCCCGTTGTCCGACTTAAGGTCCATGAGAATCTCCAGGATGGTCTGAGACCAGTAACTGCGGTAAGAGAGCAGCCCCAAGTCTGACAGTGGCTTTTCAGGAGTTCCTGTTTTCCCCTCCACTTTAGAGAGTTCGTAGCCTGTCAGAAACAGAGTATACAGAGTACAGTGGAGGAGTGTTCTCGGAATTTTTAGTTTTGGCCCTAAGAAAATGCACCAGTCAAATTTTTCTGTGTAATAGGTCCTCAATACTGTAGAGATGCCGCTGCAGATAAGAGCTGTCCTATTTGAAGCAGAATTTTGACCACTGCAGACTCACTGAACTCTATGAGCAATTTGCCATATCCTCTTCTTTGATATGGTGGCAAGGTCAGGATGCAGGCCACGTTGTAGTCCTCTGTCGATTCCTTCTCCTGTAATTAGAGAATTAATCTCACATAAAGACCTCAATCTCGGCTGCCTTGCGAGAAAGAACAGAAAGATACAGAAAGCAGACACTGATATACAAAGAACACTGCTAAAAGTAGTCAGGTGGATCCACATAATTTCACAAGATTGTTCAACTGGAAAAGTTTACCCCGAAGACAAAGCTAATATAGAGCTGGACTAAAACAATCACTATGGAACAAACTGTAGAAATGTTGATCAGGAGTAACAATTACCTTAGAGAAGTAGCCAACAATATGGAAACCCTTTGAGTCATACTCAGTCATGACATAGAAGAGGAAAGGATCAGTGTCGTAGTAAAGTGTCTTATGGTCCAAGAAGCACTTTGCCAGAAGACACAGATTCTGAGAGTAGGTCTATAAAATAAAGGGTCTATGCATTAGTTTCCAAATACAAAAAGATGCAATGCTAATTGTCTCCTCTATTAGCATTGTGGCTACAAGAGGTGTAGACACCAAACCAGAAACACTTGCACCACAGATTAGAAATGTCATTAAAAAGGGTACAAGCTGTCAAGCATCTGCTAAACGAATAGTATTAAAACAATTTTTGTGATGATGTAAATGCAAGCAGTATGTGTCATTCGCTAGACGGATTACCTTATTCTTCCGGCCGTCAATCTCAAAGAAAGAGATGGTGCCCTTCCTGTAAATCTCATTCCCTGGTGGGTGGCGAAGGTTACACTTGGTCTGGTGGACAGATATGAGGAGTAGACGTTAATACTTTCTCATCTGATTGTATTTGGAGGATGAGTGGATGAGTTCCGGCGACGTGTTAGGAAGCGGCACTAGAAGCATTGCCGCCGACACTGAATTATTGTTTTGAAGGCTCCCAAAGTGAAGTACTCAAGTTCATTAATTTCAAACGTGACGAGGCAGGCGAGGGATCTCATCTCACCAGGTGCCTCTGCAGACACTTGAGGCTCTTAAGGTACTTCAGACAGAACTCGCAGAGGTAGAGGATGGGCAGGGCGGTCAATTCCTGGGGGTAGGGCGAGAAGTACCAGGGCTTCAGGCGGTGGCGGCCCAGCTCGATGCAGTCGATGTTCTTCATTCGCGTGACAATGTCGTCATGGCTCCGGTCAGACACCAAACTGCCCGTCATGCGTGGGGCGGAGGGGATGCCGTCCGAGCTGTCCTGGGAGTCCTGGTCAGAGACGGTGATTTGGGGGAAAAGCACTTAGATGTGATTCTTAAAACAGTGAGACATTTATAGCTTCATCTGAGCCTCGCCATCTATACAGCAAACTGGCATGGGTGCTCGTGGAACTGTTAACTGTACCGGAAACTTCCATTGCTTTGAATCATCTCAGCACTCTGCTGCAGAGTAAATTTTTCCGACCGGTTCGAAGCAGTCGGTCCATAAGCTGCACATCCATTTATTCAGCAGTTTGTTAACTTGCATGAATATTGTCCAGTTTAACATTGGATCAAAGCAGATGAACACAAACATGTGAATACAACTTCAAAAAACTTTTTTGTAAAAACGCTGTAATACATAAGGTCTTCCTATGCTGGATATGCTCACATTCAAGTAGAATGAGTTAAGTATGGCTTAGAGTGATAGGTAACATTTTGCTATACAACTCATGTTTTTTTTTTTTTTTTAATATACTGAAAAGTTCAGGTTTTTTCTTTGCAACTTTTTCCAAATACTTACGACTGAAGAATTTCCCCCTGGAATCGATAATGTTTATCTCATACCGTCGCATGGACCCCTTGCATGGGACAGTATTCCAGGGAGATGTATGATGTATGTAATATTAAGTTATGGATTCTTAACCACAACCTGCTTGTGCAGAACCAGATTTTTAAAACTGCAATTGTGTCTTCATGGTGCAGAGGGAGTGAGCACTCATCTATATTAATTTCATGAAAATCGGGGGGGGTATGTGTGTGTGTGTGTGGCATTTCAGGTTTATTGATAAATTCTTCCCCATTAATGGAGTGAAAATGTTATTTTGTGAGAGAACATTGAGTGAAAGGGTTCAATACTGGTGAAGGCCATTAGGTCAGCGACGGGTCCGAGACCAAGCGCTGCAGATAAACACACCATAAGGCAATGAGAAGGAAAAAAATAACCAGACCTCTCCAGGCGGCAGATAGACACTGGCGCATCGAGGGCTGTTATACTGGAAAACCTTTATTATCTAGCAGAGGAGACACAAGCGGTTGCAGGCTTTTGGACATTTTTAAAGGGAAGGGAAAATGCTGCAAATGTTGTGTCTATATCATGTTTTCATACACATTCATTAGTCTGAAGAAGGAAAAAAAGGAAGGGAAAAATAACACATGAGGAGATGTTGGCTGTTCTTATAATAAAAATGATTCTTCCCCAAAGTAATCAGTCAAGGCCAGGAATTAGTAAAGATCATCACACAAAGGCAGGTGAAAATCACCGTGTTATTGCAAAGAATCATTTTTGCAAGTCTGGTTTGATCGGCAGACGACCAGCGTACATACCCACACACATTCATTCATTCATATAAATAACAGAAGACTTCCTTATCGTGCCACAATGTAAGTCAGGGTTCTGTAGAAAAGGAGACCCCTGCCCCAGCCTTGGGTACAGTGCTTACCTCATCGGTCCCCACGCAGTTTGCTTTCCTCTTCCTGCCTGGCTGGGAGGGAATGAGGCGACGGGCAGTTCCGTTCTACAGAAGAACAATAACCAAATCGGGGGAAAAGGTAGCTATTTATACTGACACAACGAGAACAGGTATGAAACGCACAACCATGCCATGCGAGGCACTTTGTCCCACCGCTCGATTAAGAAACAAGTGGGGATTGCCAGAACAGGATGAAAGAGGAGGCGTTTTACCGTGGTGACGGTCGTGAGCGGCTCGTGGTCATCGCGGGGGGCCTTCGGAGTGAACGTGCTTGTCTCCCGTGCTACTGGATAGATTGACGCCTGCGAGACCTCCACAGACGCTGACAGAGTGGACACAGGTGTGGCTGGGGATACTTGCATCGCCAGGGAGACAGGATCCGCCTTTCTCTTCTGTGAACCAATGAGAAGACAGGCAAATTCATCGCCAGAAGGAAGCCAATTATCGCAAGAACTCTAGACTTTTAATGGGATTCCATTTAGCGTTTGTTTTTTTAATCGCTAAATGAAAAACCTTAATCTTTAGTTTTACATCAGAGTTAATTTAAATTAGGGTTTTATCCACAGCCAAATGTTTCTGCACAGATCTGTCACTAAAAGAAACTGAAGTGTTGTGTTTCCACCCACCGACTTTTAACCTAAAAAGGTTACACCTGAAACTAGAATGTTTACTGATCACAATTAGCACCATATCAACCACAGGGTTAAAAACTACCAAAAATTTCAACGGTGCTAAAATCTCACAACAATGTGGATTCATCTGAGTTAGTTACCTGTAACAAGGCACTTGCTTGTCTATCATATAAGAATGTATCTGTCAAAAGGAACCAAATGATCGGAAATCACCCCGAACCGGTTCGGCTTTCAGTACAGTCCCTTTAAAAATAAAAATAAAAAAAAATTGTCCCAAATAATGGAACAAAACACAGCCACAGCAAGGAACTCTGGCATACTCACCTGTCCAGCTATTATGATTACACTCTTACAACCATTTACCAACAGATCAATTTCTCCTGAAAGGGCCAAAGTTGTTTAACAGAATACAGAAATGTGCAGACACCACAGCTCAACACACAAATATCATATCTATACTACAGGTATGCTTGCTATGTACTGTACTGGCTCCCATGACTGGGTTCATGGAAGCTGCCAGTCGTTTATAACGCTACATGTGGAAAGCTGATAAAGGGAAGTTGTACCGGTGTGGGGACAGTTTTGCCTCTGGACGGAGCTGTAGCAGTTTGGAGGTTCTGATCTAGATTCTTCCTCTGAATTTGAACAGAAATGGGGGGGTTAACTGGCATTCACACTCAAGCCTGAACATTCATTGCATCTCATTTCCCCCTGGGTTAATACGAATAATTATCACATCACTGCATACTGACATCTTCAAGAAGCTGAACTAAGACATATCACCTTAGATCTTTGTACCGAATCTGTGAGATATTACAAAATTATCAAAAAGTGATTTCATTGGCTTTATTCCATGCATTTTCTACAAATTATTTTACTGTGGAATTCATCGACTGGGCCATAATATGAAACACTGAACCTCTGAGGGTACAATACAAATGTAAAATGGAACACGGGCAGCTGTTGTAAAAGCATGTTATTCTCATACTAAAGTCACTGTGTACAGTTCCTCACTATTTTTCCAGATCAGTAACTTGCATACAATTCGCAAAAAACGTGTGCCGTTTCTAACACTGTTAAGGGCAAAGATCACCTCGAGTGAAAAAACAATTCCTTCATAAAAAGGCAATGCAGTTCATAGACCTGTACAACACAGTACCAATATTGTTAAAAATTTCATATTATTAAATAAAAAACAGCCCCCATTTGTATCACTCATCACAGAGGCAAAGCTATAACGCTTAAGATTAATTTTACTGCATGGACCACTACACAAAAAGTATAACCTACAAAAATTTTAAAAAATAATGCAAAGTCTGAAACACCAAAATATTTTATTTTTTTATGGGGAAGATGGGGGTGCAGGAGGTAGTGCTATCGTCTGGCAACCAGAGGGTTGCAGGTTCGAGCCCGGATTCCTCCTGACCCCATCAAA
>JAABNX020000002.1:1737953-1756317 GCA_015163995.2 Mormyrus lacerda | reverse complement strand
AGGCATGAATTGTAAAGCGCTTTGAGTACTTGTAGAAGTAGAAAAGCGCTATATAAATGCAGTCCATTTACCATTTATTTAAAAATCACATTAACAACCATTCAAAACTTTGAGGGGGAAATGCCTTTGCAAGACCTAGATATGGAATTTGAGACAATTTAATAATTATCAATATTTTTATAATTAAAAATGTCAGCTCTGTTGCGCTCACCATCTCTCTCTCTGGGGACCCAGGACGGGACCCAGGGAGCCCATTCTTGGTTGGAGTTTTGGCTTCTTTTTTGGGAAACTGCAATTTCTTCATGTCCAGCCTGTCCGGGGTAACCCATTCGTCCAGACGCTTGTTGACTGAAGATGTAAACGTCAATGTACAAAATAACAGCAAATACTTGAAAAATAGATGACCGATTGTTGAAATTTTATTTATTTACAAAACATTGATGAGGCATTCTTCACTCTTTCTATCGATTGTAGAAAAAAAACCACGGCAGGATGACAGGCACTCCGTTTCAAACAGTGAAACTAAGTAAAAATTTTACTCACAGTCAATGTAGTGGACATAGTAGAGCTTTCTTCCCGTTGTCTCTTTAACACTGAGAATTTCAGCCAGAGCTGGAAAGAGATTTTTTCCACGTAACTCATTAATATAAAACATATAACTATTACCTCTCCCCATATGACAATTTATTGCTTTCGTACAACATAAAATCACAAAAAAAAAATTATTCCAGACATATAGAAATAAACAGCTGAAACAGACAGGTAGCTAGGCAGCAGATTAGTTGACAGTTATAATTGCAATTCCCCTTCATTAACAAGACACTGCAAATGCTAATTAGGCAGCTTTATGAACGACTCGACCGAATCCCCCGACACTTTAGTCGGATAAATACGGTCCCTTTGCATTCCGGGCAACATGTAGCTCAAACAGCCGTGACTCGGTTTCGGGACGTCCGGTGCCCCGTGGCTGTCAGGGCTGTGTTTACATGCTGGAGCCGCACGCTAGCCTAGCTAGCTAGCCAGCCAGCTGACAGCTACAGCACGCTCAGACACCGCCATGACCGCCTGGCGCCGTGCCCTTCCGACTGGGGTCGCTAGCTAGCTACTCACGCCACTCGTCTTCGTTCTCCTGGTTTTTCCTGAGAACCGGGAGCCGACACCCCTCGATAACCTCCACCTGCTATCATGTAGAAAGATAACGGGAACCAGTTAATGGAAACGGGGTGTGTCCAGGGCACCCAAAATCGAATTAAAACAGTTCGCGCTTCGCTTAAAACGACCCAACAGACGCTACTCACCGAATCCGCCATCTTCGTCGTCTGTCTCTGAAACTGAGCACAACAGGCGACTCACGGCATTTAGATGAGTGTGCTGCGATGCATTGTGGGTCACCCCATGCACTTCCGGTTGTGGCAACTGTGCATACTCGGGTCGGCTGCCTGTTCCCTTACGTAAAATCTGTTTTTGGAATAAACTGGGTTGCGTATAATAATGTTTTACATACTGGGCGTGGATCGCATCCGCTTTTGGTATCATTATTAGAAGTATTATTATTTAAAAATCGGTACTCCGGTGCAGTAGATGGCGGTAACGCATCGCATTTACCGTGCATCCTACCGTTAAATTACAATAGATTGTCTTGTTTACAAAATTGCACGAAAACATCAGAAGCACAGAACGCATGTATACGTGATCGCCGTACGTGTCGCTGCTCATAGTGTTTTTTCCTTTACCAAATGTTTTTTACCCATCTGTCCGTTAGTTTCACAGATATGAAGACATTTGAGATGGCAGATTGCAGCTAGTAAGTAATGGTAAAAAAGTAACGTTTAATTTAACAACACTAATAAACTATCCAGTCGCCGTAGTTCGATATACAATTGTTATGTAACTGTACTTATGTAATCTTGCTGTCTTAAAATTCACAATATTTATTCATTATAGATCGACCACAATTCTTTCTTACCAAAATTGCTGCTGGAGGTTGTTGACAAAATGAAAACGAGTACAGAATTTCATATATGTCTTTTCTGCATAATTTGTATGGTCAAAGAAATCTTCAAATATGTTGCTGTGATTAAATACGTTTTATATAAAAGCGAATTGGTATTATTTGTGGCAGTTCCTCTGTATTTAAATTCTCAGTTGGTGTGGATTTTATACAAGTACTCTGTTTTGCGTCGTTTTAATCGGACATCAACAGTTAACCTCAATTTTCTTGCAATATGTACGTCTATCTCACACTTTTTAAGAATTTTTAAATTATCTCAAAGGAAAACTGCTCGACTGTGGAATGAATAATTTAAAAATAAATAAACGACGCAATTTAGTCACTTTTTAGGAGACACGTTGGCGTGTCTCTTTGTGTGACAGGGTTATTCATGAATGATTTGTGCCTTTCTCATTATTCATACGGGAAAGCACTTGATCCTTACCGATGAGCCGACATAAGTGGTTTAACTTTAAACAGAAATCGTCATGAATTAATTCTGATTACAGTCGTCAAACGTTAATTTTTTGTCAGTTATTGTTGCAAATACAACAAAAGTGTTACGTTATTACTAATCACGATTTTGATTAATCGACCCGCATTTATTCAGTATGCATAATGCAATTCACACACTTCGCTATTATCTGCGTACCCTTTTAAGTTGCTTTGATTTTCTTACCATACAGGTATTCCGTACCAACTTGTCAATTACTAACTATGTAAGTAATTTTTAGGGAGGTTTTTCATTGAACTATTCAAATTAGTCCAATGAGACCTCAGAGAATATTTTGTATGCCTATAAAACATGGGCTTATAAACTAAAACTATACAACACAGTCGATAAAAATTGCCACGTTTATTTTCATATCTGTAAGAACTTGAAGTGTTCTGTCTGTAAGGACTAAACTCGACTCGCGTATTTAGTGCTGGTTAAGTTCATGGTTTGTTCTTTTGGATAGCCCCATGTTTTGGTTCTAGGAAACAAAACCACCTTTCTCTGTCTCAACGCGTGAACAGAGGGACAGGGATGTCGAAGCGCTGTTGTCCCTGGTCCGACGGGACTCCCCAGAGGAAGACCTGTGTGAAAGATGGGGCAGCAGCGGGGGAGGCTGAAAGGAAGGCTGTCTATGGTGAGAATGCTTTCGGCCCAGAAGGCTTCTTATTTGCTCTTCGCAGTATGAGGACAGAGGCGAAAGTTACGGGTAACCTCTGCCGTTTTCCTTCATCCTTCAGTCGATATGGCACTGCAGTCTTATACAGTTACGCATCGCTTAAGGACCATCGGCGCAATGTATGACGCTGTTAAAGCTTCAGCAGCACGTTCCCAGTTATAGTTGTTTTTGTCTCTTGTTACCTTGCCTCATATCCCGCTCTCCCTCTCTCAGCGCACACTAGAGCGTTGTTATTCTCTGCTGCCCGCTCTTTGCAACTTTCTCCCACTCCTACCGTGTCTCCTTCTCCCTCTGCGCGAGGGGGCACAGCCAGGGGCCAGATGCGAATAGGGTCCAGGGGAGAATTACTCCGGGGCCCTGGGAGTGCAGGTAAGAGCGCTTCATTTCCCACCAATGTACACGATAAAGGCTGGAGCATAACAGCGAACCCCCCACCCCTGTAAACGCACAGTATCGGCAGGGATGCGTGTTATACAATGTAGCAATGCAGTGCCTATTGTTTGCCGTCGTTTTATGGGTTTTGTGGTTAATAGATATGTATGGGACCATTATTTAATGTGATTGCATGCTGACCCCGTGCTTCCACTTCCATCTTTTGTCTGTATCCAGCTGACCCACCCTCCTCCCCTGCCTGCACCTTGTGTGAGCGCCCCCTGCAGGCCAGCGACTCCTGTGTGCGCTGTGAGAAGGTGGTGTGCGTGCAATGCCAGCGACGCTGCTCTCTGTGCCTCCGGACTCACTGTTTCATCTGCTGCCAGCCTAAGTATAGCCCATATTGTTGTGTTCATGATCGTGGCTATGATAATAATCGAAATAATTATAATTTAGTGCAGTACTACGGTGTACCATCTTACTGGCAGTCAAATATGATAATTATGACTTTGTTTGGTGTATTCTACCCATATGTGTTTTATTATGACCCATATGATACCCATTAAATAATTACCAATCCATCTTTCAAGTTCTCCCAGCATGGCCTGGCATCAGTCTAGTTAAATGCTGACAATATTTCATAATGTCTTTCATCTTGTTTTAGTTACAACGAACGCTACGAACGGATGGCCTGCATCGACTGCCTGACGGAGTAGCTGTGGTGCCCTCTAGTGGTTGGAATTTTATACCGAAAGCTCCCTTTGTCTCGTTTGTGTCTCTTCAGTTGATTATAAATCTTTAAATGGTATCATTTCATGACTGAATAAAGATTTTGCATTCCTGTCCCCCTCCATATTGTAATCATCTTCACATCAAGCACATTCTGGCCTCACAGTCTGAAAAACATTGATGGGATTTGCTGTTTGGTCATTCCTGTAAATTTTTGGTGCTGTGGAACAGTAATAGTCTATGAAATTGATGTTTAAAATGCTACGTATTGTTAATTTCTTATAATTTTATGAAACTGACAGCTACTAAATATAAACCTTTTTCCATGAAACAAAAATACAAGTTTTAAACAAAGAAACGTCATCCAGTTCATACAGCATTCCGGTCATGTCAAACAACAATGAATTAAATGTGAAGACTTTATCTTCTTTTTCAAACAAAGTTTGTGAGCTGTGTCTGTGCTTTATCCACGTTTTCTATTTGCTGAGCTGTCACAAATTACTTATCTATATTGGATTTCTCATGAATTTTTTTTTTATGTGATGCCTCTTGGGTCCATTTGTACATATTCTTTTCTTTACTTTGCTTCCTGTATTAATAATGCTGAGTATAGAGTATAGAACCTACCCCTAGTCCCTTCCATCCAGTAAACAAAGGCTACACATTATCCATCTGGACATTTATTATTGGAAAAGAATGATATATTGGTAATAGATAGCGTCTTGCAATCTTGTATGACATAAAATGTATGTTTTGTTTGGCTTGGTTTATTGTCTATTGTAATTGTGGGAATTTCTGACTCTGCCACCTGCCGATCTGTCTGCTTGACATCTTTTTATAAGATGACAGACCCACAATACCATCCTGTGACAGTATCTGGGATGTAAAAACAATGGGTTTGGGAGAAACTTATAAAGCTCTTTGAGGACTTGTGATAAAGAATTTGAGAGTGATGTATTAAGAAGAAGAACTGAAGGGACTTCCCAAGAGCCATTCATTTATTTTTGCCTTTTTTTGTCAACATAGAGCCAAAACACCAGCAGAGAGTGCTGCTAATGGAAACTGTGGCAGGTCAGTCACAGTCTGAATCTGGTAGTATATGGTGAAAGCCGTGGTTTGTTACCAGGTAACAGACATAAAAATAACTCTGGAACATGCAGCTGATTATGCAATAATATAGGTGCTGTAATGGCCCTTCAGTTGTAGATAAACTGATTTTGAAATACGTCTTTATCTTGGACACCTTTTACTGTATTTTTGCTGGAGGTCACCTCAACCTGTAGCTGCTGGTGTGTGGTTATTAGAGGGGAATTTGAGAAAAATAACATGCTGTTAAGAAAAAAAGATAAATGAGAAAGAACAGCTTTGGGAATGGTGAGCAGAACCACACGACGCTGAGATGGCGTGGGGGGATGAATGGGGACTTTGTCAGCTTTTGGTGGCTTAACGGACCCAAAAGATGTTTTTTTTTTGGTGGGAAACAAACGGAAAAGGTATTGAGTCTACAAATAAGGTCTACAAATATGGCAGAATTGGCCTTAAGAGTTCCCTGCTTTTGTCTTAAAATACTGAACATGGACACAAACATTTCAGAATCGTTTGCAGTCGGGCACCAAGCATGAAATACAGGACAAAAATTACAAGACGTGGAGAAACACAGAATATATATGTATAAAGCACAAAAAAGAGTACTCTATGGAATAAAAAAACACATGCAGAATTAAGCAGAAGCTGTACATTTTCTTTGATTTTGAAGACACAGCTCACCACAAAATAATAGTAATACCTGGAAGCACCACATAGTTTCCAGACTGGGTGAAGAGTGACAGATTTGCTAATATTGTTTACTGGGGCGGATTAATGCATAGGCTATAGTCAAGGCCCCCGGCCAACATCTGGGCCCCATCCATAGGCAATAGTTAAGCTGGCAAGACCTGAGTGTCCATGCTGATGTCATCTTAGGGCCCCTAGATAAGTCAGTCTGCCTCTCTGACAGCCTCCAAGGGATAATCCCTGCTGGGCTGAGGAAATGTTTCCTTCAAATCACAGATGACTTTTGCCTTGGGGTTTTTTTTTTGGGCTGGAGGAATTCCATTGTGTCTAATGAAGCTTTTGAGGAATCGACATACTAGTACATTATTGGCTACAGCAGCAAAAATGGAATGTTTGTAGTGACAGGTTACAATTTTGGCTTGATGATCCAGTGAAAACCTATTTTACAGGTTCAATGGGCTACATGTCAAATGAGAAAAATTTTAAAAAGAAAGAATTTAAAAATGTGTTCACATTTTCATGACACATCAGAACTTCTTCAAATTGTTAAGTAATGCTCCACAATTAGGTGCCCAAAACCGGTTTTGCCTTCAGTTACAAAATTGGTCTTTTTTGTGCAAATTATATAACTCCAGAATTGTATGGTTTGTTTACATCTGGTTATTATCCCTCATGTACGTCTTGCTTAGTGAGAAATGATCATGACTTTCACTGATCTCTCACATGACCTCCCTGATTGGCTGACGGTTTCCATAGTACAGCCCACCTCCCTCTCTTAGCTGTGCCTCTGTCTGGTGCTGCAGCTGGTGAAGGTTGGCTCACATTCAAGAGCATCCAATGTAACACTGTGAATCCTCTTTCTTTGCCATACAGCTCTCCATTGGTGTGAACACATTTCCTGAAACAGATTGTGAATATCTAAGGTAGCTATTAATGAACATTTTAGTAATAAGGAAATAACTGGTTCATTTTTCATCTATCCCTAACCTGGACAACTGAGTTGCATATAGGTGGTAAGTGAAAATTTTCAATTATTTTTATATACTGCAAAAGAGAAATTTCAGAATGAATATACAAATTATAAACTACACAATTGAGCCCTGTTCTAAGCCTGTACTTTGATGCTTAACTCTGACTCAGTTTGCATTATACATGTAAACGTGTACAAACCTTTATTGATGTAAATCAGAGGCATGCTATGGCATTTAGTAGATTTAGTAAACATCACTTTTATTTCGGTTTTCACACTTGAAATTGTAAGAGAATATACAAAACATCACAAATGAATTGTATTTTTATTGGAAAACTTTATAATCAGTCATGCGTCGTATATTACAAGTGGGGCATGTCCAGTATGACAATTTGTAGATAAAATCAACTGATATGAAGGCTCATTAAAATATTGACATTGGTGGAAAACGCACTGACAATGCATGGATGATGTCTCTTTAATCGTTTATCTCCCTCACTGGAGAAAATGCGGAGGGGCTTTGGTTCCAGTATAATAATGTACCATTCATAGCCTGGGATTATTACTTTGGGCCAAAGGCTTCTTAATGATAGCTTGGGAATGGAAATATATTATTATACCACAAAAACACACACATAAAGTGTTTTTTCTTTTCTTTTTTTTTTTTTACAGTCAGAACACAGTTGTTTTTTAAGGTGCTTTTGTTAAAGACCAAAGACGATGTGCTTTTAAATTTGCTCATTAGTACATATTTTATATTTGCTCTATGTTTATTTATGTTTACTTAAAATTGACTTGTTTATATGTAGATTACTTTGAAGCTGTGAGTTTTCACTGTCTGAGTTTGAGAAATTACTGTAACATAATCAAACAGTAACTGTTTAACCGAAGCTATTGGTTGGTTTAATTTTTAACTAAATTATATAAATATTGAATATTTTATATTACTGGAATTTTCAGATAATTTAATCTGTATTGTGGCAGAAATAAAATTTTCCTATTGGTCAGAAGTAAGAAATTTTTACTCCACTCTCTGTTTACTAGTAACATCAGCAAATTTTATTCTGCATATGTCAAAAATTAGCCATCAGTCAGGAATACACCAGCTAATTTATACAGCAGTCTGGCTTCTTCAAGGTTGACTAGACAAGTAGATACAGTGACTAACCTTGTCTAATAAAGTATAAAGTCATATCTTTAATCATTTTTCCAATAGATTTTTCCTGATTCCATGGACAAGTGAATCATTCATGATTGTAATCAAAGGCGAAATCGTTGCAACAGTGTAGCGTACCCAGGATATTGAAATTCGTCAAGTTGACCACCCCGGCTACATCACCAGCTACATCGCCATTGTATACCGACCAAATAAGGACATAGCCATGGCTAGCCTGAGCTTTTTCACCAATCAGAGTGTCGCCAATATGACTATAATGGGGCCCAGCCAAGCTAACAAAAGTGCCTATAAGCCCAGTTTTACAGACTACGACTGCCGGTCCTTCTCGTATGCCTTGCTGATGCTAGCCGGTGGCTACATTTTGGTCATCCTCGTAGGACTCTTCGGAAACATATGCCTGATTCACATCATCCGGTTGAAAAAAGAGACGCACAATGTTACGAACCTGCTGATCGCTAACCTGTCCCTCTCAGACGTACTCATCTGCACCATGTGCATCCCTTTCACGGCGGTTTACACCCTGATGGACTACTGGATCTTTGGGGAGACCATGTGCAGGGTCAGCAACTTCGTGCAGTGCCTCTCCGTCTCTGTGTCCAGCTTCTCCCTGGTTTTGATTGCCATCGAGCGATATCAGCTCATTGCCAAGCCTCAAGGTTGGAGACCTAATATCTCACAGGCCTACTGGGGAATCACCTTCATATGGTTGGGCTCTGCTACCCTGTCAGCACCTTTCTTGGTGTTCTATCATCTCACAGATGAGCCGTTCAGGAACATCTCCCACAGTTTCTACAAGGATAAGTATGTCTGCATAGATAGCTGGCCATCTGAATGGAGTCGGCTTGGCTTTACCACCTGCCTGCTTGGGGTACAATATTTTGCGCCGCTCTGCTTCATCTTCATTTGCTACGCCAAGGTGTTCGTGTGCCTGCGCCGGCACAGCGGCATTCGGGAGAGCGAGTCGAGGCTGAGCGAGTCGAGGCTGAGCGAGTCGAGGCTGAGCGAGAGCAAGCGAATCAGCGCTATCCTGGCCTCCATCGTGGTGGCTTTTGCCATCTGCTGGATGCCGCTCAACATCTTCAACCTCATCTTCGACTGGCACCATGAGGCTCTGCTTAGCTGCCACCACAACTTGCTCTTCACCTTCTGCCACCTGGTGGCCATGGTTTCCACTTGCATCAATCCGGTCTTCTACGGCTTGCTCAACAAAAACTTCCAGAAAGACCTCAACAATATAATGCGCCAGTGGAAGTGTGACTCAGGGCCAGAGGAGTATGAAAACATCAGGATGTCCCTCAAGCACAAAGAAACCTCTCAAGAGACTCCTGAAGGTCAACACTGACGACAACCCAGCTTGATGTCCTAATTTTCTAAGCAATAAACCACTCAAAAAACATAATAACAACATAAAAACTAATTAATTTTCTCCAACAATAGAAATCTAATTTATCTTTAAAGCCATTATCTCGATAACTAACATTGGGTTCATTATTGCACATCCTCTACACTTTGACCACGCATTAAATGGAATAGTATGTAATATATGTAACATATTTCTAGAATGTCATAAAAAATAAAAGTATATTGGAAACGGGACATACAAGTGTTGTGAAACATAAAAAATACTTGAAAGAGTATGAATAAGCAGCAATGACTCAAGAAGACTCTAATTAAAGGTGAACGTAAGAGTTTGTGACGAAATCCGTTTAAATGCTGAATTTTATTCCAATAACATTGCATTCTGTAAAGCCAAACCGTAGAATGCACTTGCATTTATTTAACGTCAGTTAGTGTTTACAGATGTTTCCTTTTGGTGTTAATATACTACCGTTATTATCTTGATGGCCTAACAAGAACAATGAATCATGTTCTGGGTTCAATTGTTGTTAATAACGTACAAAAAGTTATACCTTGTAAGAAAAATTGAATGTATAAACACATGAAACATGTTTGAATTTAACGTTATAAGCGTTTCTCCATTGTTTCAATGTTCATGTCGTTGTTTATTGATAAATATTGGGAAATATTATGTGCTTTAAATAGCTGTTAACTCTGCATTAACTAATGTAGATATGTCAAACAAAAAAGTGCATTTTATAAGCTATTAAGAATGGTAAGGTATTCATGATCATAATTAAAGCATTTAAGGTGGATTCATGTGTAAGTTTCCAGCATACAGCAACTAAGCATTGTTTAATATAGATAACATGCAGCTAAATCATTGTACTTCATCCTTGTTATTGCAGTTAATGCCTTTAAATATTATATGTAGTTGGTACAATCTATGCCAAATCAAACTGTTGTCCCATGGTATGCTTGTAAGGGTTTTATTCGCCTGTTCATTGTCGTGTTGTGGTAGTATCATGTTGGAGTCAATAGGAAAGTAATAATACAAAGGTCGTAATTAGTCTTTAAATTTCCGCGAGTAAACAGTCACAATAAAAGTTATCTTTTCTGCACTTTGACGTGGCCCTAATTGTTGCTGATGCCTCTGGCAACTGTAAAAAAAAAAAAAAAAAAAAAAAAGACATTCTAGGGCCCCTGACAAACTGTCACCGTGGGCCCCCTTGTCCCCTGTAAAGTGCTGAGACCCCTGGACCTGCCAGGGTACCCATGGCTCTTCAACACCTTTGGCTGCAAAGCAGGGAACAATGCACATCGAGGCACAACCCATGGCAGCACTTATGAAACGTTTCCTTACTAAATGGATTTATGCACATGGAACGGCTCAAAAAGTATTACAGATCCAACAACGAACTGTGACATACTGTCACTATAAATGATGACACACTGATACTATGTTACGCTGTCACTATAACAAACTGCTACTATGATGCACTGTGACTGTGACACACTGTCGCTATAACATGCTGTCATTGCAGCATGCTGTTGTCATGATACAGTCATTATGACACACTGTCACTATAACAAACTGCTACTATGACGCACTGTCACTGTGACACACTGTCGCTATAACATGCTGTCATTGCAGCATGCTGTTGTCATGATACAGTCATTATGACACACTGTCACTATAACAAACTGCTACTATGGTGCACTGTCACTGTGACACACTGTCGCTATAATTTGCTGTCACTGCGGCCTGCTTTCGGCACGATACACAATCACTATGACATATTTACACTATAACAAACTGTCAGTCTGACATACTTTCACTAGGATGACATTGAATACAGCTTCTGCGGAACCTTGCTGCTGTCCTCGCTTTTTGTAACATCAGCATCACCTGTATCACACAAACCTTTGTTTATCCAATAAGTATCATAAAGCCTTTGCTGCTTCCCATGCTGGCCCTCAGCTTATGTGCTCTGACGATATTAAACATTTCAGAAACCAGCTTCTCTGTGTTAATAAAGCCAGAGTAGCTCCACCGGGACAGCAAAGGGAAGCACAAATACAATCAGCCAGGTTTCTCTGCGAGACAATCTTTAAAGCTTCAGCGGACATGGCGTCTAATTGAAGTGCCTGACCTGAGATTCATGTTAAAACATTGAAGTCCTTGTGTTCCTATTACAGCAAACCCACCTAACAGGACCAATGTGAGTTTTAGCCAGATAAGGTTTGAATCTCTGTGTTTCTGTTTTTTCTCCTCTTTCTTTATATCACAAAGGCAGCAACAACGCAGAGCCTGGAGTTACTATGATAACCTTACAAATCTGGTTCAGAGCCCTTGAAATAATAATAATAATCACAACTTTATTGATCCCCATGGGATCATTACAACTCCCTCAACTTGCTCTTTGTAGATCAAGCTGTCTGCAAAGGGCAGCCACCTGTTGGGGCACCCAGGGAGCTGGGGGTTAAGGGTCTTGCTCAAGGAGATGCAGATATGCTAAGGCTGTATTTGAACCTGCAACCTCACGCTTACAGGCACACAGGATTAGTCCACTGAGCCACATGAATATATAACAATTCACTTTGGCACCACTTCTATTTCAGAACTACATTTTTGTACTTCTCACTGATGGAAAAAGTCCCGTTTTTTTCTTGCAGTATCACCAAACGGCAAAGATAAGTCACTCATCCTCTCAAAGCAATGAACTACAGCCAAATATTAGACATCCTTGAGACTTACAGTGAAACCATAGCAACCGTCCAGGCTTCAGAAGTGACAGATTTTTGTTTTTTACTCATTATTACTCTATCAGAGTTTTATGGTCTGTGCTTCTGCCTGCAGCGTGCATCTTACCTATGCAAATATTTATCAACAACAGAAGAGAGAATTACAGCCTTAAGGACGCAGAGAGAATAAGCGTCTTTTTTCATTTTAATTGAGCACCCTGAGCTCACTTCATTTACATCCCCTTTTACCACCCAGAATAAGGTTCTTTTTTCTCTCGCTCTGGGAAGTGCTTCGCCTGTTCAGAATATTTTTATTACAAATGAAATGTAAAGCATATAGTTATTAAACAGTCATGTCATATGTAAAAATGAAAAATTGCTTCAGATTTTAAAGGGAAACCAGTATTGTCCCTGTAAATGTGAAGAAGCTGGGTAATCTGAGCTGTCTTTCATAAAGAGTGGTTGAGTTCGCCCTCAAGGCCCCCCCGCCGACTCTAGCCACCACCCCGTAACGCACACACTCAAACTGGCAGGATTCACACGCGGATTCACACCGTTTAACCCTTCTGTGGGACTCCTTATGCAAAGCCCCCCAGGAGGGCCAGGGCCTCCTGTCTATTGCTAACGGCAGCGCTAACCTGGGCGGACTTGCCCTGAGCCGTGCCGCAGTCAGCCCTTATGTTTCTGCTTCTCTTCTAGCTCCATGTTTATCTGTGGAAAACGAGGCACATCAGTCTCCTCTGCCACAAATGTCTCAGTTCCAGTGCCGTAGAAACAAAATTTGTGTCCTGTAACAGCAAATCAATGAGCAAATACTGTATGAAGGGAAGCACAATAGAGCAGGGATATTTTATTCATCCACGTGGCAAAATCACATTTTCACCTATTTAATCTTAATCTCCATGAGACATGCAGACAGGTGATGGATGTTTTTTTTTGCACATTGTTCAAGAGCGCAATGGAGATATCACTCTTTCTGCCATGAGATTTGAACCAGTGAGCTTCCAGTCAATGCATCAGTCTCAACATGCAGAGCAATGTCCAGTACCGTTCTGTAAATGCTGAGTGAACGTGCCACAGGTAAATCCAAAACCCCACATACACAGTGACCAGTTGTTCAGGTACCCCTAGGTAGTACTGGGTAGAACATCCTTTTGCCTCCAGAACCACGTCTAGGGAGGACAAGTTGTGTGCTCTGAGATTCCATTCTGCCCATCACTGTTATTCCGAGCTGCTATTTTTGCACTTCTGACCTGTTAGCTTTAACGAGACTGGCCATTCTCTCCTGAGTCCTCTCATTAGCACAGTGTTTCTGGTCAGAAAAATATACCTAACTGGCTGTTTTTTGCTCATCACGACATTTTCCATAGACTCCCAACACTGAAGGGTGTGAAAATCCCAGGAGGGCGGTTGTTTCTAAGATACTGCAACCACCATATCTGGCAGCAGCACTTATTCTACATTTAAAATCACTAAAGTCAGGCGTCTTAAGCACTAACACTTAGTCACTCAGTAAGTGAACCTCTTTACACTGTGTGCTACATATATTCAGTTGCAGCTACATGATTTAATGTTTCTGTTTACAAACAGATACATTTATTAATGTGGTCAATGTAGACATAGTCCGTCATAACGAATGCACACACTACTTTGTGATGCTCATGAAAACATTGCGTGGCTTCAGTGGTTCATTGATTTTAGGTACAGTATACAGTACTGTATTTAGTTACTTTCATTATTACTGCAGAATAATTATTATGTGTATATGTATTATATCGTTTTTTTCTGACTTCTATACAAATTCGACTAAAAGAAAGACTTATGGCACAGATCTCGTTCATAACCTGGGGACTGCCTGTAGTTCTCTGTTCACATAGTACACTGTCTGAACTGTTCATTGTTCTGTGCATAGTTTACTGTTCAGTGCAGGGTTCACTATTTGTAGGGTCTTTACACTCTTCATTTTTAGTGCGGGGTTCACTGTATGCATTTCTCAGTGTTTGCACTGTTCAGTGTTCGGTGCAGGGTTCAGTACTCAGTACGCTGTTCACTTTTCAGCGCGGGGTTCACTGCATGCATTACTCACTCTTCAGTATATGCCTCGGTGTTCAGTGCAAAGTTCCTGGTGTGTTAAGTTTACTGATTTACCCCTGCTGGAGGTGGTTAAGGGTTTTGTCCTGCAAAACAGATATTTCGCTGCCAGAGCCTTCGGTGCCCATGACAGTACGTCACATAGACCCCCTAACCCAGACCAATCCAATTATATTCCAAATTTTTTTGGGTCCTTGTCACTCAGGGGTCCTAGAAATCATCTTAACCCCCCCCCCTTTACAAGATAAAGCCACTCCGTGTTTTACTAGGCAGAACATGCCTTCCAGTATTCATTTATCTGCAGATATTTCTGTCACGAAAGATGGATATTATTTATAGCGTCAGTCCATACAATAGCCTTGCTTATTTTGGATTCCCGGAATGGCATCATGGCTGCAGGGGTGTCAGGGCCAATCTGGTTATGGGTGGCAGTGCCGGCCATCACCATGCCACAGCCCCAACTGGCCACAGCTGGGGGCTAATAAAGCCCCCCATCTTGCAGCCACTTTCAGGACCGCAGCCTGCACTTTAAGGTGAGGTTATGAGTAGAGGGAACGGAAGAAGAAAAGGATCAGCTGTCTGTGCTTTCTGCCTGCCACAGGCCCGCTGGGATGCTGCGCTGGGCTCCACACTGGGGCAAAGCACCCAGCTATCATTTGGAGCATCCCCCCCTGCAGTGTTACATCTACGTCTGCACCCCCCCGCCACCTCTGAGCACGCTCTTATATCCCAACAACTCCCTACGTGATTCATTTCAAGCATTTTTTCAAGTCTCGTTACATGTATTTGAAATATTTGAGCCACATTTGAATGGGTGGGGGGGCTGGCGGCATTGCTATTTGGGGGTTTCGCACCTCTGGATCGATTTTTACCGAAGCAGGGCCCCTGTTTTGCCAGATGGGCTCCATGATTTTACCCTGGTCCTGGGCTGTTGTCTACAATCAGCTACATAATCATCTGTCCCTCAGGACAACAGTGGTGCAATGAGATACAGTGTAGCATAAGTATAAAAAGGCATAATAATAAATAAATGAAAAGTAGTGCAACAAATATTTGTTGTTCATTTTGATTCCAGGACGCATTCATATATTCAGCAACTCCTTTATATAGCTCAACTTAACATTGTCACTTCAAGTTTTTGTTAATGTGGTTTCATTCTATAAGGAGAGCCTGCAGTCTTCAAATAGACCAATATGATCTTTTTCCAGATTTCATCTCCAGTCTTAGTTACATTAAGAGCTAGACAATTGGTCTCATAGTGGGAAATAAATCCCAGTTAACCATTCCACAGAAACCATGTATATAAGCTCTGTGTATTTAGCAATACATTCTAAATGGATGTACTGTATATATGCATATGAGGGTCTTTTGCTATTTAGTTTGTTTTGTCTGTTCAGTGGGTTTTGATTTGTCAAGCTAAGAAAGTCACACGACTTTTCTTTAATATCCATGTATTAGTTGGTATTATTCCTCAAAAATCCAGAAGCTTAAGTTCCGGACTTCGGTGACTAACATGCATTGTTTTATGTATATTTTGAGCAATTATTGTAATTTTATGTTTGATTATCAGGACATTTCACTTCATTTGTCTTTTTTGTTTATCAAAGAATGCACAACTGACAGGCATACTGTTTATAACAAGAAGAGTTCTATTAAATTTCTATGAAACGTTGGTCATTTTTTCCACAGATCTCCCATAGAGGAAAATGTGCTTAGTGGACAACATAATCAGAACAACATATGACAAAGGACTTTAATTTAGAAGTAATTGAATCACCAGAACAAACACAGCTACAAAGATGAGTCATATTAGGTTGAATGCCAATTAGAAGTATTTATCAGCTATAAAGGATGCTTGATAATCAATGCTTGACATGTGAGTTTTCAAAGCAACATGCAGCAGCTGGCAGAGGTCTATAGAGGCCAACCAATTAATTTGAACTTCAGGTGCATGGAAACAGCAAAACTATTTAACGTGGTCAGGAGAGCTCAACCTAACTCCAACAGCAACAGCAAAGAGGGGCAGCAATCACTAGATGAGGTTCATTGGTAGAGGTAGACGGACACTAACTGACAGCTAGTTAGCAAGGCACATAAAGCAGAAACACGGCTGTGAAAATTACCACAAAAGTGAATCAGTACTTCTGGTCACAAAGACACGAGCTGCTGTAAGGAGCACAAAGCTTGAAGTCCCAAGGGAAAAAATAATAAATCATAGCGATCCTAAGGACAGATGGCTAGATGGAATTTTAAGATAGATAGATAGATAGATAGATAGATAGATAGATGGATATCGACACTATGGTGTAAACACTGTTCCTTCACGGTTTACCCTTGAATGAAGTCAAGACTGGTTTCATGAACATCCGGATAAATTCAAATGGCGTGCATGGCGTTCTCAGTCTCTGGATTTCAACTTCATTTGACCTTTACGGGAAGTTCTAGAGTGCAGAGTCATCTTTTACAGACCTGGAGACTTGAAGTTTGGTCCAGTATCATGGCCGCCAGTTCAGGGCTTGTATGACAGTGTTCCAAGAAGGTCCGAAGGCAAACGGGGGCCTGACTCTTTATCAGGTCGTCATGTATATACTGTTACTGTTATATGATTCCGTTATTTGCTCCACCCCCCAAGTTATTTTTTAAATATACATAATAGGTTTTCATCCTGAATTTAATTCCTGGAAGCACGGGACATGCGCACAGGAACATCCTAGGCAGGATGGCAGCGCATTTTAGGACAAATGCGCAGAAAAGCCAGTTCATGCACGCATGGATTATTTGAGCTGTGAGAGCAAACTGCAGTAGTCAGGGGAGTGGTGCACGACATGGGACAGTATGCCGCCCCGAGGCACGGCGTGTGTCCCGTGTGCCACCTAAAATGCATTTGCATCTAATTCTGCTTGTTGTAAAATAAAAAGCATCGTTTAAAAATTAATCAATAGATGTATTAGGTGCATTATGAAAATACAGCATTACCAGAGATTATAACAAAATGGCCAATTTTCTTTCGTTTCTCTGAGCTCAGTTTCCTGGGATGATTTGACCCTTTTGCTGTGCCTTTCTTGCCCTTCATTAACCATCACAACAGAAAGCCTCTTGCAGTTCATCCTCAGGTGCTGGCTGTTCTAGTAAAATGACTTGCTGTCTCCTTTTACTGACTATCACTTTGCTTTTTCTAGTCAAAGACAGCTCTGCAGAAATAGGAGCCCACAGACTTTTCAACGGAGGTTTCAGTTGTTTCAGTGGCTAAAGGGTCAGGAAGCTTACAAATTCTGATTACCGCTGTTGTCAGGAAGCTTAGAAAGCAAATAGCTGGTTTGAATTAACCAAAATTTCCTGACCTATTTAGGGTAGAATGGGCTGGAATGAAACACAGCATCCAGATCCCACTTCGCTTTTGCTAAAAGTTTCTCTACAGGTGGAAGTTTCAGGTTCATCTGGCTTCTCTTTTTCTATTCCTTTTTTTTCTTTCATATTTTGAATATTTGGTGTGTTTCATGAATAAAATATTAAATATTATTAGTGGCATATATTCTGGTCAGAATCTAATATAGCAGGGGCGAGAGTCGGCAAAATGCAGACCACATTTTCATTGTTAATGATGTTGTCGTTAACCCAAAAACAGAATACAGTCGGATTCACGCAGAATATTACACATTATTCCGTAACTCAATATGTTGCCTACAGGATCATTTCTTGCGAATAACAGTTTAGTAAGGCATAGCAATTCTTGAAAAATGCACATTACTAAATGTGGAGATGGCCATAGATATCACCTCCTGTCCACCACATGGGCTTTTATTGCAAGCGATGTATCTTCATACACTGCGCTGGGAGAGCACATGAAAAAGAACAGCTTCACTTTCATACACTGCGCAGGGAGTCCACACAGAAAAGAACAGCTTCACTTTCATACGCTTCGCTGGGAAACCACACAGAAAATAACAGCTTCACTTTCATACACTGCCCTGGGAGTCCACACAGAAAAGAACAGCTTCACTTTCATA
>JAABNX020000002.1:1721119-1734839 GCA_015163995.2 Mormyrus lacerda | reverse complement strand
GTTTAATTGAAAAACAAAATATTTAATCTTTATGACACTTAAATATGATTTGCATAATAATTTGGAACATGGTGTATGTAGCTAATTTTAGGTTTATAATAAAATAATATACAGTTGCCATAAGATTTCTTGAGATTCTGAAAGCATGAGTGTCACATAAGATGAGTTTGCAACCCTGCCATAATATGATTTGCATGACTATGTTTACAATAAAGTGACCTATATTTCCATCCAGGTAAAGATCACAGTACAGTTTTAAAACTGAATGTGTTGAGCTTTATTTCCATGACAGTGATAAAAATGAAAAAAGATATTCAGTATAAACTGGTGTGCAATTATTGCCTGATTCGTATTTAAAACTGAATTAAACGGACCTTTCACAACCTGTGACAGACTGGGACTGCACTCTGACATAGACCTGTCAGGTCATTAAAAAGCAGATAGGCCTATAAACAAAAGGGTCTTTGGGCCAGCTGGCTGTATAGCTTGCTAATATTAGGTATAACTATAGAAGGTAACTGACAAGCTGATAAAAAAAACTATCGAGTAAATAAAAATGTCCCTGCCACTGGGTAATTTCTTCATGCAGTAACTTATACTATAGATATAGGTAGATACTACGTGCATTGTTGAAGCAGGACGTGTTTTATACATGTTTAATTCTTTTTAATGATAATGAACGGTAAATTTATTAAGGTTCACAATGCCACTGAAACCAGAAACATTTCTGTTCTGTGGTTAACAGGCATCTCAAATCACTATTATTTCCTTCATAATCGCGTTCCCTAAATCACTCCATTTATTGTTTGTCTTTGGGTTTACTGCTAACAAATCAAGGTTTTTTTAAACATAGGCCCAAGCATTGTAAATGCGTCCTGTATGGGAAAGTCTCCAAGCTCCCTCATCGCCTCCCCGACCATGGCAAACGTTTAGAAAACTGTATTATTTTGTATACGGTGTTTCCCAACTCCCGGTGATTTATATCGGTATTATACAATTTCTATTTCACCCTCCAGTACAATAGGTGGCAGTATATACCTCGCCTCTAAGTCTTCATATAAAAAAAATTTAGATTACAATTTCTATGGTACATTCGTCTTTCAGCAAGACACAAAAGGGCAGGGTTGCCAAATCTCGTTCAGTGACGCTTCACGAATCGATTTAGTCTGAATAAGGAGTTTTCCCGTTATGTTTTAACCATAACACTACATACTCACACATCAAATACAAAAGGATACATGCAGTAAATCTTAAACAGCGTTGTGTCAATAACAAATCACTGCATCTCTGCTCACTTATCTCATTGGCGTTGAAAAGAAAAAAAAAAGAAATTCGAGAGAAAAGAATACAATCGCCAAACGGTTTGTTATATGGAAAGTATAATATATATGGAAATGAGTGCCTGTATAGATCAATTTGTTTGCAGTTATGGAAGAATGAGTTTTGAGAAGCTCCGTGATGTTGCTCAGGCTTTGTTTTGGCGGGATGAGCTCCGCGTGCTGACCTGGCAACCTGGCAAACGCGGTTTAGTTGAAGCGCAGCCTCTGGGGTGCCTTTCTTCCATTAAAGCGCCGGCCATGCAGCCGGAGGAAGGGGAAGTCAGCCCGCTTTCACCTTAGCTACCGCCGCCGCGATACGACATCTGTCTATTCTGCTCATCACCGATTCATTATCTCCCTATTTGCCGTCGCATCATAAGAAAAGAACAACTTTGATTCCTCGCGTTGCGTTTATTTTCTCCCTCCTTCACGTCGATTAAGGAAGGTTTGTCGTTTTGATGATGAATAGGGAGCCATTGCTGTTGTGTAGCTGCGTATCCGGTGCACTTTTAGCGTGCTTAGCTTACGCTGCAAACTCGGCAGCCCCTTTACAAAGAAATTAGATTATGCTACCGCAAACGATACTTTGTGTTAAGACTGGGTTTTTAAATTGTGGGCTAGCGATACATATATTTATTCAGTAACATGTTTTCAGCTATTTTCCATGCTTAGATTGCTCATGTTAACGAGTTAGCCGGAGAAAAGAGAGTGGTTACCCCGGTGGGTCGCTGTTTGTTAAAGATAATGATCCGCATTGTTTAGTGTAGCCAGACAAATTTGCGAGGTAACCGAAAAATCATATTCTTGTCTTATTATTGACGCCGTCATGCTTAAGTTCAGTATTGCACAATTATCTTACAATGGAGACGTGCTTTAGAATGCATTTTTTATTTGGCTTTTATTTTCACGGCTTATAGCTTATAAGAATTTAACATTAATTTTGGTCTTCATTTGCTTTAATTCGACAGAATTAAAGTTTTTCATAAATATTTTCATAGACTTGCTCGTTCTATTTTTGAGATTTGTGAGAAATAAATTGCATTAAAGCTTATGATGAATTTAGTCAAAACACAAATTTCAAGTATGAAAAATGTCTTCAGGATGCAAGGAAACCGAGAGCCCCGACCCGAAGAGCAGAGCTATGGATCTGCCAGGCCGCCGGGACCCCTGTTCCAGCAGAATAAAGGGGCGAACCGCAACGGGCAGCATGCAGAAAACGCTAAGCCGACTAACGCAAGTAAGAGCCATTCTGACCGGCGACGGCAAAATACACCACTCCAAAGTTGTTGCACACACAGATTTTCTACATTTGCGTGTTTGTCACTTAACATTTACTAAAGATGCACTCAGTATCCTTTGCTAACAATTTTACAGTATGTTCGCCATTTGAGTACCTTTATTAAAAAGAAAATTTCATATCTTTGCATCAAAGTAACCTTCTCTAGCAGTTATAACAGCAGAGAAAATTTGAGGCATTCTTTTTCACAAGGGATGTTAAATACTGCTCTGTTTCATGGGGTGTACCAGTTAACTAGTGTATTTAAAGTTAAAGGACAGCCTAGATTTTGACTGCCATCACCACTCAATCAATTAATAGGATTTCAGACATGCACTGTTACATACCCTTTCCATGTTATTGAGGAAACTTGGTTTTATTTGACATTTATAGTTATTCACTCAACAAAAATAAGAAAATAAATGGAAAAGTGGTAAAGACCTGTGGTAGACAAAAAATTAACTGGTAGTGTGTATGCTGATGTCATTTCTTCCTCTTCATACCAAGCTTTAACAATAGATCTGCAGACCTTCAAGAAACCTGGAGAAAAGACTTATACCCAGCGGAGCAGGCTGTACGTTGGTAATTTACCAATGGGGGTGACTGAACAAGAGGTAGAGAAGCTGTTTTCAAAGTATGGAAAGCCTGCAGAGATATTCATTAATAAGGAAAGGGGATTTGGCTTTGTCAGACTGGTAAGTGGTCCACAACACCTTTTTTCTCTTCCTTGTGTTTGTACCTTGGGTATTTATTACTGATAATGTTTAACCCCATCCTCTCTGTAGGAGACCCGAACCTTGGCGGAGATCGCGAAAGCGGAGCTGGATGACACAAACTTTAAGGGCAGGCAGCTGCGTGTGCGCTTTGCCACTCAGGGAGCTGCTCTCACCGTGAAGAACCTGCCGCAGTTCATCTCCAACGAGCTCCTGGAAGAGGCGTTCTCCATCTTCGGCCAGGTGGAGAGGGCCATCGTCATCGTGGACGACCGGGGAAGGCCGACGGGCAAAGGCATCGTGGAGTTCACCAGCAAAGCGCCCTCGAGGAAAGCTTTGGACCGATGTGCGGAGGGAGCGTTCTTGTTAACTGCGTAAGTTCAGCGCCTTCCTTGTGAATGATGTCGTCCGTGTGAGAGCGTGAAGTCTCCAGGCACTGGTTCCAAGAGCTGCAGCAGTTTAACCCAACGAAATAGTTCTATATTTAACTGTAGGGTTGGATGAATAAATGTAGCATTCTGTGGCTTGATTTCGGACAAATTATGGATCGATGCCTAGGAATGCATAAGACTGGTATGTAAGTATGCATTTGTCATATAAGGTGATACCTGCCACAGTTCCTTGAAGCAGTGCAGATGGGTACCTATGTTATGTACATTTGCTACAAGAAATTAGCAGGCATTTTAAACTTTATACGGCTCATTCATACTTTGAATTGCGCATTATAAGAATGCATATGAACTGCTACCTAAGATTGGTGCAGGTATCATTTTGTTTTTATATATGACGAATGCATGCTTGCGTACCAGTTATGTGCATCCCTGCCCATGCCGCTGGTGCTTGGTCTGCGTCAGGAGACAATGGAAATGTTGCCGTTGCTTTTATTTTCTGAAGGTCTCCAAGGCCGATTACTGTGGAGCCAATGGAACAGTTTGATGAAGATGAAGGGTTGCCTGAAAAGATCGTCAACAAAAATCAGCAGTTTCACAAGTCAGTGTCGTGCTTTTCTCTCGCGTCAATCTCTGTGTTCCTCTTGCGGTTCGGCAAAGGTGACGGTTTAATGACGTTACAGTGCCTGTCAAATGGGCCTGTTCCCTATGCTTGAACTGGCTAGTGCTGTACCTCTGTCAAACCAGTGCTTCTCAGCTGGCTTCATCTCAGGACCCACGTCCTTGGGCATTAAGTTATTTTAAAAAAACTTTGCAGCAAATTTATTGCACAAAAAAATAAACATAGTTTAGTAAGAGAAGCACAGTGCAAAAGTAAAGTAACATCAGGGGAAAAAATCATATCCCTCTCTCTCTAATTACACACTCTGTGATTTAATATAAATGGACTCACTTTTGGCTCAAGACCCACCAGTTGAGAAATGGTGATTTTTAAACTGCATATTTCAAATGAGCTTACTAATTAGTGGTTTTAAAATGGAGGTACAGCCAGCAGTACAATATCCTTGAGATTGCGCCGTGAAATTCTCGGTTCTGCAGTCAGCATGAGATCTCGGCCATCTGTATCGCAGGAGGGGGGGGGGAAATAATGGCCGTGCACCGTGCCCCCGCAGGGAGCGAGAGCAGCCTCCACGCTTTGCCCAGCCGGGGTCATTTGAGTATGACTTCGCTCTGCGCTGGAAGGCTCTACTGGACATGGAGAAGCAGCAGCACGCACAGGTGGACAGAAACATCCGGGAAGCGAGGGAGAAGCTGGAGGCGGAGATGGCGGGGGCGCAGCACGAGCACCAGGTCATGCTGATGAGGCAGGGTGAGTGTGCAAGGCGGGGAGGCCTTCATGTAACGCCAGGTGTGTCGCAGGCCTTATCGAGCGCAGCACCAGCTGTGTTTATGGCAGAAAGAAACAAGCTCTTTGTCATCGCCGGATTTACATTTAAGCATATTTAGCAGTTGTTTTCTGTCCAAAGCAAGGTGAGGCAAACAGCGCATTGAAAACATGTGCTGTTGAGTCGACTAGGCATAACGGTCTTGCCTTTGCTTCCAGTGAATGCTCAGGTACAAGTGTAAGCAATATAGGAGCAAAAGTTACACATCTTCCAAACAAAACAAGCATTAGGCTTGGGTGGCATGTTTTTTTTTTTTTTTTTTCTTCCCCCCCTCCCCTTCCATACCATCTTACCTTATATACAGTTCAGCCCGGTATATAGAACTTTTTATAAGTACCATCAAGTATGTAAATGGCATAGGCTGCTGTGAACATGGGGCTCAGCATGGTGGAAGCTGAGCTCTAGGGAAGCCTGGAGACAACTCCTTGTTGAAGAGTTAAAAAGATCGTGCTTCATTTATTGACACCTCTTTACTGGTTCGATATCACAGAACACACCATGTAAGCACCCCTAGGGATCTATGGGAAATGTAGTTAAGCGATTTACTAACAGTAGCGTGAAAGTGAACACGCAAACTTGGACAAAATTGCTTTGAATGATATTAAATATTAGTCTTGCACTCAAATGGTTACCACAAGCAAATTTTTCTCTTCGAAACAATTTTACTTTTGACTTAGTTCTCTGTTGGAAAAATTTTTAATTTCATTACATCAGTAAAAAAAAGAAACCTTGCAGCTTTTGTTCCTGGTAACTTTATTCACGTGTGCAGAATAAAAATGAAATGAATGGACTTCTTGGCTTTACCTCGCAGCGGCCATTAGGTTGATCTCGGGTGATCCACACCGTGCGCTACAATACATCGCCTCAAGAACCGAATAAGATCATTCACTGACCAGCAATGCAACATATGAGCTTTCATGGAATGTAAAGAGACATCAGACTAGTGATTGATAGCTGGTTGTGTACATCGTACAGAGTATCTTTCACGGGCAGTTAAATATTAGTGGTTGAATGAAAACAGGCCTGAAATAGGCTTCAAGATAAATGACCGGGATTAACAGCTGGAAAATAGATGAATGTGTTAAGGCAGTGTATGAAATTCTGTGAAATACTTTTCTGGCACCTAAGACCAAATTGAGTAAATGAACCGACGTTTATGATGCAACTGCAAATAATTAATGATGTGATTAATTGGCCACAAATGTTTTTGTAGTGTGCTGTTTATTTTCATGTAACCAGATAGTTTTAAGGTTCCAGTTTTCATAGCCCTGTTAGTTGTGTATCAGTAATGCCTGTTACACTCACAGCCATAGATACAGAATAATGAAGTATCAAAACAGTGTCAACACTTAAGTCAGTTTTGATATAACAAGCCGGACTAATGACACAAGCTACTTTTTTGATTTTGCCATTAAAAGATGTAGATTCTGGCACTGGTAGCATAGCTGCTTAATCAGTTCAGAGTGCCTCCCTTCAGATTTTCCCTCAATTGCTGGAGAGCTACTCTGGATGTATCTGCTAAATCGGCACTTTCTCCGTCCCCAGACCTCCTGCGGCGGCAGGAGGAGCTGCGGAGGATGGAGGAGAAGCAGGAGATGCAGAAGCGTAAGCAGGCGGAGATGCGGCAGGAGGAGGAGAGGCGGCGGAGCGAGGAGATGGCTCGCAGGCAGCAAGAAGGCTTCCAGGGCTTCCCCGAAAACGTGAGGCACTCGGGGGCCAAAACCAGACTCCGCTGTGCAGCATTTCGGTGCTAGGAAGTTATAACACTAGTGATGGACAAAATGATGCTCCGTGAACCAGGACACAAAGCAAAACAAGAGCATCTAGTGGGGATGACAAATGGATCATGAGCCGTTACACTCAGTAATGCTTATTTAAGGTGTTTACTTAACCTGCAGTGAAGTTTAATAGTATAGCTGCCACGGGGGCTGAAATTCAGATGCTGTCCCCCCCCACTTAATCAGTGTTACATTCTGCTCATAATTTTAAAGAAGTTTCTCTACTTTGTTGTTGATCCTACAAGGGTGCCAATCTTGGAGATGTAGATGCATTGTTTTAGCACCTCATTTATCCAGTATTATGTTTGCTTAATTATGGCCATTTTATAGCTTGATGCATTATATTCTCTTAGAGCAGTTGCTCCTAAGTGCAATTGCTGAATCTGCTCCCTGGTAATTGTATCTGCTAATCTGAGTCCCATGGAATGTAAATGTTCATGTGCAGCATACATAAATATATCTAGAGTGAAGTAATGGTGTTTATTTTTTTCCCCTCAGAGACAGCAGGAGATGAGAATGCACATGGGAGGTAAGTAAATGCTTGTTCCCAGGGTTCCGGCGATCTGCCCGCAGTTTCTGATTCTATTTGTGAGAGTTTTAATGGCATTAATTTTTCCAGGTCCAGGAATGGGACTGAATAGGAGCTCGATGGGAGGAAACCCAGGGCCGCAGAACATGCCAGCTGATTCGAAACCCTTAATGGTAACGTCACCATCCCAGTGTAATAATTTCAGAAGTCTTCTGTGAATCCTTCAGGAAGAAAAAGACTGTGAATGTATTGTAATTAGGGCTGGGCGATATCATATCGATAATATATCGTGCATGCACAATAATCACTATGACTTCACATGAAGTGTGAAACATTTGGACGCCAGCTTTTCGGTACCGTACGGATTTTCGTTTACGCCCACAATTTGGTAAGCAGTTTAGTAGTACGGCTAAAATATTAGAGGCGCATTGTGACGCCCAAAAGTTTACTGCTTGCGGACTGAGTTTGATTGATGTCCATGAGCATAATGAGTCTCCCAGACCTGATACTTAATTCTCCTCCACAGCACAACAGCTTCCCCATGGAGGGGGCTGGAAACAGCGCTATGATGGGGGCCATGCCAGGAGCCATGCCTGGCTTTCCCCGGGCCCCCCCCGGACCCACAGACTTCAAGCGCCCCAGATTTTAGGAAATGATCACCATACACTTCTTCATTCTCAATTTTACAAATATTTTTATACATCCTTTTTATACAGGGTAAAATTTTATTTGGCTATTGGAAGTGACTTTTTTTCTTTTCAGTCCTTTTTGAACTGTCTTGCATTGGGTGTTTTATTTTACACCTTTAGTTTAGAGCTAACCTTTTATTCTAACGTTTTTTTGGTTTGTAGTAATTTTGTACATCTGAGTAGTTCCCCAACCCCCAGATATCATACACATTCAACTGACCCCTCCACCCCCACAGAAAATAATAAAATTGCCTGTCTAGTATTAAATGTTTTGATGTATATTACAAGTGGTACTCTTTCCAAATCTTGTATTTCTCTAAATAAACACTGGATGGTGGTAGTGATTCACTAATACAATATGACACAGGCTGTATTATAATGTCAAATATGACAGTCCAGGACTTCTTAATCTTGGTTCCTGTGTATGTCTGAACATTAAGCTTCTTAATTACTCTTGATCAACCTGTTACAAAATACTGGTCCTGATCTGACTTAATGTGTTATAAATGAGAGAATTATGTTTGGCTTAATAACTATCAAGATGAAAAGGTTTAAGTTGATTTATGCTTAGCCAGATAAACTAGTAAACATTTAGTCTGCAAGTTACTTCGTTGTCCTTGGGTGTTCTGGTGATTAAAAAAATGCTGATTATTCTGGCCTGACACTATTGCTAAGCTTAATTTAGGAACTCAGGTGGGATATGAATCAGGACGTCATGCTTTCATGGTCTACAATGATCCCATGACACTAATCGGGTGATAACACTTTCTTGCATGTTTAGGTTGTACCAAATGTGGAGGATTTTTTATTTTTTTTTTAAATCTGAAAATGGTCTGAAAATTGGTTTTCAAAAGCAGCCATGAGACGTGAGGCACAGAATTCGCATTGTTCTTCTCTTCTTTTTGGGATGTGATTGGTTTTGTGGTGATACTTTTTAATAACATTTGATACTTCATCCCTCCCCCAACTTGTTCTCAGTAGTTGAGAGCAAGCTGGTTGATAAGGGCGGCCCCGCATAGCAGAGCCCTGGGGGTTAAGGGCTTTGCTCAAAGTCCTCTAGTTGAGAAGAGGCCAAGCTTGAACTGGTGACTTTCCAGTCGGAAGGTTTAGCCTACTGAGCCACACTCTCCCCCGTCATTAATTAGCACCATCTCCGTCTCTTGGATCACATAAGGCTACAATTTATGTGTACTGCCAACGTGTCCTTTAACATGTCACATGACAGGTTCCTGCATACCACCTATGTGTCCTCTGATTTGTTGAATCAGTGACCAGTAATGTTCTGTGTCACCTATGTTTATACTGGCAGATGTTTTGGATGAGGTTCAAGTATGGTTAAGAAAAACATTCAGCTCTGGCTATATCCAGTATTAGAGTAACTGCTGCCTGCTATATCTGTGGACAGAACTACAGGCATGTTGCACATTCTTACATGTGGAGCGTATTAGGAAAAGATTAGAAAACGAACAAATGCATTTAAAAACCTCTACAGATAGTGAGTTCACCTAGGGATGGAATGAAAAAATTATAATTCCTTTAAAAATGGCTGTCAAAATTTTTACGAAGTAAATTTGAGGTGCTAACGTGAGTATTAACTTGATATATAAGTGAGCAGTACAGTACAGAAGGTCCTTGCTGAGTTTTACTGGGATGCTAGAAGAGGACGTTCATTTACGTGATGAACTTTGCAGTACGTCTCTTAGAGAATACAAATAAATCCATTGAAAATTGCTCACAACTAATCACACAAATGCACATTAAACGAGTCTGCGTGAGTAACTTGGGACCAATTAGCCAAGCGTTGTATGAAATGATTACGTGCATGCACGGGGGGGGGGGACTTCAGAATTGTACTAGCCCACAATGTACAATGCATATTCAAGCATAAAGTACAATCAAAGCCATTACAGGTTTGCATTACATTAACAATAATAAATGACCATGTATGAAGTTATTTTCAGGATATCATTTATTATTTTACATAAAAAATTACTTATTTCAGGGCACCACACGGTAAGAAGGTCGGTACATTTCCACCAGTCATCCAGCTATCCAAAAATATCCTCATTCTCGCATCCTTGTCATTGTAAGTGAACAGTAGGACGCATCGGCGATACATTAAATCTATTTTCCCCTTTTAAATTACGCATTAACTTGGAGGCTTTGCACAAGTTTTCTAACCAGTTCTGTAGATTAACATTATAATTTACTGAAACAGCCTATCATTAAATTAATAACGTGGTTTTATCCGAAATTGTTACCTCTAGTACCAAACAGAAAGATTCAAACTTACTTGTAACGTATTCTTTATGTCTTAGAGAAATGTCATTATATCCGACCCAGTTCACACGGTGGCGCCATTTCCTTGTTTTAAACCATTGTTTTTGCAATCCATAAAGGGTGGATGAAGGCATTCACTCCGGGGATGCTTGATGATTCAATAAGAGATTAAGATGGACCATATATGACTACAAAGAAAAAAGGTTTCAGATACGCGAACGCTGAAATTACACCTCAAGCTAATAAAAGATTTAATATCAGTGAGATTGGTATCTTTATTTGAAAAAAAAAACAGTTTTGGATAGAAGTCCCTGTTATTTGTATACAAATATGATAAGAATTTAGGCAAAACAGATACATATCAAAATGTATATAATTATGAACATCCAAAGACACATAGCATCAAACTTACTAAAACATATCTGTTTTTATAAACTATTGACGCCTAAATAGTTTTTAATACAACACCCATTGCTATATGCAAACATTGGTGTTTGTAGATAATTCTATAGGCAATAGTACAAAACGTAGGCTCGTCTTTGACAGCGTTTTGCCTCAGTGTATACCTAAAAAAAAACCTATAACAAACTACAGAATGATTATGTTAGTGTGCACATTTTAACCGTTGAATTAGTCAAAATTAAAACACATTTTTATTCCATTGACGGGTCACACTTACACAAATCTCCAAAGACTGCTACACTGACTGTGATGCGTCGCGTAAGCTGGAGAGTCATGCGTATTCAGTGCAAGTGTGAAAAAGAGTAAGACCCAATCTCGGACTTGTCTCAAAGGTCGACGCACATGTATCTCGTACGCACGCAAAATAAAATCCGCACGGTTCACACTGACAGCTCTTGTGAGTGAGAGCATGAGTGCCGTAGATGCATGTTGCTCCGGAAAGCCTTCAGCGGTTTTGAGCACGAGATCGCTCTGTAGGATATTCTCATCTCTATTCTATTTCTGAAGAAGTAGAAATTACCACCCCCTCATGCCTGCGTATCGGGGGGAGAAGACACTGATGAGAAAAGCTACAGAGATTTTTTTCAACCATGGTAAACACACCACAACTCATTACTTTTCATTCAAGTTTGCACCCAAATGGATTTTTTAACTCGGTGCGCAACGACAGACTGGATACATGATACATACTGGGCGCTTTCGTTAAGGCACGAAGTACCGTATCATCGGAAATGCAAGGGCAAAAGTAACACCTGTAAACGTCTGGATAAATACAGATTTTCCCGTGCTTTGATATATTAAAATGACGCCAAATTAAAATCACAACTCACCGGAATAGCACGCAAAGCGCCGCAGCACTTCAGCAGATACTGTACCATGTATTTGCGCGCGTTAATGGCAAAAGTTACATGTTTTCAGCCTCAATCCAGTTGCTCAATGAATACATGCATTATGTTTTGAAAAGGTTTCCATTTTTGCGGAAGAGGAGTATCATAATAGTGATTATGGAGTTTGAGGTTAACGTGAGCTGTATCGATTGTTTGCCACACGGTCCGAATAGAAGCAGCCTGGCAGTTCCTACCTCCTCGGCGGGTGTGACGACAGCGCTGGCCAGCGTGCTGATATTCACCATAGTCGTTGACATCCTCGGCAATTTACTTGTTATTTTAACCGTATTTAGAAACAAGAAACTCAGGAATGCAGGTAAGGTGATATTTGGATATTTAACCTTGATGTCCTTTCTTTATATCTAATTTTAAGGCACGTTGGTCTTTAATTAATTTTTTGGTAAAAATGTTACTATTTAGCATTTTAGCATTTAGATTGGTATTAGATTAGTATTTTTACTATTTTAAAATTCTTGACATTTAACAACGTAACCGAAACGTTGGTTTTGCAATCATAAAACACCCGTCATGTACGGTTTTATCGCAACAACCAGGGTATTTTAATTTTCAGACCATTTAAAATACAACTAGTATCAATAAAAGCATACTATGCATGAACATATATACCGATTAGTTTTTAACGGTGTTTGCAAAGTTCTCAGCCATGCGTTAGACGGAGTACCAGCAGTCCCTGGCTTTGGGTTACGTCACAGTGGCTCAATAGTTGTCTATTCCTACTCAACTGAATCGAAAGTGACGTTATAGCCCTGAAATATTTTGCAGTGATGTATGTCTTCCCACGGGGATTTTGTATATTTTGCAGAATATTAAAATAAAATAAAATCGAACCATCAGCAGATGTTTTCAAATCTTGAGTAGGCCTATCTCACAGTAATCTAAAATATATCCATTTTGCGTTTTTCTCTTATTAGCACTGATACGTCCAGGATATTTTCTTTTGCATGCCTTCGTTTCTTCATGACATATATTACGTTTAGTTTCACTGTTCCACAGTTATGAAGTAAAGAAAAAATGAACAAAAATGTATATATTTTGAAAGTTTTACAAACAAGTGTGCAACATGCATAGCCGTTTTAATAATCCAAGTGCATATTAAATTCTACGTTCACATAAATATCACTTGTAGACGTTGCTATATGGAGTACTCTAGATATGAAATTTCCTATAGTGATGAATAATTACCTCTGAACGTTTCGAGTGCCGAAGAGCGAATACTTTAGGGAGCCACTGTTTATTTTGTACTTAAACCTTTCCAAGCAAATCACATGCAGTGTTATGCTGAAATTACGCCACGAAAGTCCTACACAATTTATCCCACGGTGTTTCTTCTGCTTTCTTTTCCTGGATATTTCCTCAGTCCTATGTACACCATGTTCCAAATTATTATGCAAATCCTATAGTGTCATAAAGATTAAATATCAAATCTCATGTATGGTATTGTGGATCACTCAAATCAATCTTGGACACCTGTGATAATTAGTTTGCCAGGTGAGCACGATTAAAATAAAAACTACTAAAGAAGGACATTCAACATTATAAAGCAGACCATAATGTTGAAGCAATATGGGAAAGGAAAAGGATCTCTCTGCTGCCGAAAAGTGTGAAATAGTTGAATGCTTAGGACAAGGTATGAAAATCTTAGATATTTCACAAAAACTTAAGCGTGATCATCGTACTGTTAATTCGGCTGGCTGAGTCAGAGCACGCACGGGTTCGTGTAGATAAAGGCACAATGAGGAAGGTTTCTGCCAGACAAATACATCAGATTAAGAGAGCAGCTGCAAAAATACCATTATGAAGCAGCAAACAGGCATTTGAAACTGCTGGTGCCTCTGGAGTCCAGCGAACGTCAAAATGTAGGATCCTCCAGAGGCTTGCAGTTATGCATAAACCTTCTATTCGGCCATCCCTAACCAATGCTCACAAGCAGAA
>JAABNX020000002.1:1691986-1704289 GCA_015163995.2 Mormyrus lacerda | reverse complement strand
ACTCCGTTATGCCCTCTCTGCCAGAAAGCCGGATCACTGGAGCACATCCTGAGCTGCTGCCCCCGGGCACTTGGAGACGGGCGTTACCGCTGGCGCCATGATCAAGTGCTGCGGGTCATCGCTGAGGTCATCAGTACGGGGATCTCCAGCAGCAAGTACCAACAACCAACATGGCAGCCCATTGCCTTTGTTAGGGCTGGGGAGAAGCCACAACAGCACCGGAGCCAGGCAGGGGGGTTGTTGGCAACAGCTTGGGACTGGCAGCTGAAGGTCAACCTAGGGAGACAGCTCAAGTTCCCAGAGAACATCGCAGTGACCACACTCAGGTCAGACATAGTTCTGGTCTCCGAAACAACGAGGCAAGTGGTCCTACTGGAGCTGACTGTTCCCTGGGAAGATCGGATGGAGGAGGCCTTTGAGAGGAAAAGGGCCAAGTATGAGGAGCTGGCAGGCGAATGTCAGAGCGCAGGATGGAGAATCCGAGTCAACCCCATTGAGGTCGGGTGTAGAGGCTTTGTCGGCCAGTCACTCGTCAGGGCACTCAAGTTGTTGGGAGTGAAAGGGTTGCAGAATAAGAAAGCCATCAGAAACATCTCCGACGCAGCAGAAAAGGCGTCAAGATGGCTGTGGATCAAGCGGGGGGATCCGTGGGCTACACAGGCTACTTAGACACAAGCCGGGGCCTGATCAACCCCGGCTGGGTCACCTGGGCGAGGGTGTCTGTTGTGAGACCCGAAACACCCAATGAACCCAGGATACAACACTGATGATGTGTCTAAGTTGCACCTAGAGTGTAAGTGAGAACTAATGTTCTATGAATGCATTATAAAGGCCTAATGAAGGTGCAGTTAATGTAAGTATATTCTGGGAGGGAAGAATGTGTATTAATGTATGAATATGGACTGCCAAATTGTCCAGGGTGCACTGTGCCCTGTGCATTCTGGGATAGGCCTCACTCTCATTGCACTCTTTACTGGATGAGCAGTTATGGAAGATGGATGGATGTATATGTATATTTGTGGCTGTTCTGTATAAATGTGTAGGCATCCAACCCAGAGATTAGCTACAGCCACTTATGTAACTCATTCCAGCTGACTGTGTAGTTATTTTGTCAGAATTGAAATTTTCATTCATCCTTTTCAATGCAGCCTGTGGTCTGGAACGTCTGGGACTGTCTGACTTAAATCACGAAATAGCAACTTCTCTGTCTTTGTCATCGCTGTCACGCAGGCATATTATTTAACAGAAGATGTTTAAAACCGTGAACCGGAAGAGTAGATCCGGGGCAAAATGTCAAGGCTGTCCTGGCATTTGGATGCTGAAGTGTCAGAGATGAACTTTCATCTTCCATTGAAGCCTCCTATGAAAATTCATGAGGCAGGTTTTCAGACCGGCTTTATGCAACTGAGGCAAACTTAAAGTCTAATTTAAACCCTAAAAGGCCCAGCTATCATCGGTGGTCCCCCCTCCCCGTTTTCCCAGTACACGACGACCTAATGGAGGTTTCAGCTGTTTCGCCCCAATAGGCAGGTCCAGTCGATTCACCGAGAAGCCAAAAAACAGCAGTTTTCACACAGCACCGCCATCTCTGCTGGGAACGGCTAAAAATGAGCCTTAATGCCTGTTTTTGTCCATAAATCCCTTTTAATTATCAGCTTATAGGTCCGCATTTGCATTTTTATATAAATGCATCTATTTTTTTACATTTTTTTAAAATTTAGCCATTATGACTGATTCTTTTCGTTGCTCTGCAGCAGCAGCAGCAGGAAGTGCAATTAACAACAAAACCACGGAGCCTGGATGCTACTGGCTCTGCTGTAGACGTCCCAATAGCAGCACTGCTTTAGCATAACTGAGAAAGGCATTAGGGTAATTAAATATCAGTTTTTAGGTAAAATGTATTTCTTGTGTTGGCTGAAATCCATACAGATTCAAATGCGCATAATTCAATACGTACCTGTAAAGCTCATAACACAGAAAAATCTTATATGGTTTTGATAGACGATGGTGATCAGGTGTCAGCCCATTGCAGGGCACATTCACACACCATCCTTACACACATGCACACCTGCAGGTAATTAGGAATCTCCTGTTAACCTTGTCTTGTTTTTGGACTGTGAGGGGGAAACTGAATTACAAAACACTGAGTATTATTTTATAGTATAAAAATGTTGTAAGAGTACAATGACTTTTTTCTATTGATGTTTCATTTCCATTGAAAGCTGAAACAGTGAATGCAGTGTGTTTCAAGCCAACAGACTTGCATCTGTAGTCTTGGTTGGCAAACAGGTGTTCCTCTGCTCCGGTCACCAATTCTGGACAAACAACTGCTTTCTCAGCTGGGGTTCTTTAATGTTATTCGCTGAGCATGATGAGTGCGGGAGCAGATCCAGCATGCACTCATCATGCAGACTCTGTAGCATCCAGAAAATGTCTTTCAAAGCAAGGGCATATATCTGCACAGGGTGTGGTGGCTAAGAACGATCCGCTCCGTTTAGATTACCTAGCTACTAGTTTGCAAATGGGTCACTCATGGTTTCATAAATGATTGTGTCTTATTGCGTTGTTTTTCTGTCCTGTGTTGCACATATGACATTTGCTCACTGAATTTACAACGATGCACAAGACCTAGTATAATTGTTAAGTGCGGTTTAGACAGACAGACAGACAGACAGACAGACAGATAGATAAGGAGTAAAAATAATTATCATTATCAAATAATAAGCAGACTGAAAGAATTTGCTGGATGAAAAACATTGCATAGATTAAGTATTGATATTACCGTTTTGAAATATCTGGAGAAGTGAGAGAATGTGAGACTCAGCTGCTGAGTGGAATTTGAAGCTTGAACTTCCTTTCTGATGCGGGCGATTATTCATGCAAGCTTGCTTATGCTCCATTAAATTAGCAGATGTCATCAGCTTTGTTTTGGAAGCACCGTGTCGGATATGGTTCAGGAGTGCAGGAGAAAGTCTGTTGATGGCATTATCATTAACATGACAGTGATCGGGGGCAATCAGGTGCCGTAGTGGGTATGCTGGGTAATTTTAATATGAATGTCAAACATTGTAGATTACAATAAAGGCTAATGCATTTCACACTGCTCACTGAATCAGCTGAACCTGGGCTCAACAGACGGGGCTGTGTTTTTTGGACAGCTGTGCCACATATTTCCTGATTAATCTTAACCAACAGCTTCTAATAAAAGTGGAGGGACTTGATCCAGATGGAAGGAGATTGGAGCATTTGGTGTTTGTGACTCAGGCGTTGGGTTGTAGGTGCTGATTTTTTATTACAGCTGTGATTGTAGTGTTGCTTCTACTTATGTGTCACGGTTGGCGGCGGGCAAGCAGGCATGGAGGCACGAGTCAACGGGGTGACGGGGTAAACAGGGTTTATTTCCAGCAGACACGGCAGACAGGCACGAATCACCATGACAATACAACAATGACCGACGCAAGACTCAGGAAGACGGGGACTGATATACACAGCTAAGCAGGGATTAACAGGACACAGGTGATCACAATCAGGGCATCACACGAGAAAATGAGGTGGGCGTGGCACACGGGAGGATCGAACGGAGCGGATCATGACATTACGCCCCTGTTTTTGTGTTAATAACACTAATAATTTAAACCACTGCTGTTTCGCTCCTTCTTTCTGCCAGTATAACAGATCAGAACTTGTTCTTTATATAGATTTGGGGCATATTAAAGAAGCTCTAGCACACTGAAAAACATCATAGCGCTTGGAAGAGCAGGAAGAAGATCACCAGCAGCAAGGTGAAGGAACTCAATCATCATAAAAGCTGAAAATGCCAGGCAGAACAGTCTGAAAGCCTGCATCTATATATCGCCAGGAATCTGGCATTGACTTGATGGCACCTAATAATCCGTTCATTGATCATCAAACTACTTATGTAGTAAAGAGTTGTAGGGGTAGCATAATAGGCAGCATAATAATAATAATTAGAAAATAAATATGGGCTCCTGCTGACCCTGACCAGGATAAACTTTTAGAAGATGGATGGAAAGATGGATGGTTGGATGCATAATAATAAGAGCAATGTGATTGACCAGCAGAAGGCTATGCCTCTAGGCTGCCATGTTCTTGGTTGTATGTGGATGTGACCTTGCTGGTGTGTGTATTAGAGACAGAGAAAAAGTGGCTCAAAGGCCACGCCGGAGTTAGTAGCCCATGAAAAACGCACCATTGCAGGCCTCTTGTCTTTCATTAGACGCTGGTTGGGGCTCCATGTTTGATCAACATCTCCCAGACTGCAGGATGGACAGATGATGATCAGAATGCTTCGGGGCCCTTGCAAGGTCTTGCTTTACACTAAGGGTCCATCCCATTTCCGGTGGACAAAGTTCCACCATGTGCAGGGTCAAAAGATCCAGTGGTAATGTTTATCAACACGCAAACCATACATTTGCATGGGCCCCCCTGTTGGCCACAAATAGTCACTACACTGGGGGGGGGGGGGGGTAAAACAACAAACCCAGCTCTAAATTGATGTCCAATCAAAAAGAACATAGCTTGAGCAAGACCGAGTGAAAAAGAAATGCGCATTATAACAAGGATACTGGATGTAAACATACAGTAACACTGATTACAAACGGGCATTATGGTAGGATCGCATTTGTGGTTTAAGCAGAAGATAAAAGCTGTGCTGAATGTTCCTTCATCCTCAGTTGTTCCTACATATTCTTGTCACGTGTCTCAGCTGAGCAAATTGATATAAACTAGCTGCTCTTATGAGAATATATTATAAACCAGATGTCCTGTACTTCAAGCTATTTGATTGGACACAAATACACAGATATCTACAGAGTCCCCATAAACTTCTGTGCAAGATTTAGATTTTTACTACAAATTTTTAAAATCTACAATAAACTCTTCAGATCAGATTCCGGCCTTCACCATCTCACAGCCTCAGGGTAATGGGACTTCAAAATGAAGAGCTGAGATATTCCTCTACTGAGCTATTCCACCTTTTGCAGCTATCCATGAGCTGAAGAGATGTTGTTTTTATCGTATTTCCTTGTGAAAACTATTATCACAAAATAAAACATTGAATCTCCTCTGTTAGTTTAAAGAGAACCTGAACATGTGCCTTTTGTTTATGGGAGTTTTCAAGTGTTTTCTTGACCCAGTAACAACTGCAGGATTATCGTATCGTTATCATATGAACAGCATTAACCGGGGATCAGCGCTGCTTCAAGACTCAGACACTCGAGTCAGTGACTCTCTTTCTTTTAATCCTCCTTACAAAGCTCTACAATATATTTAGTTTCTTCCTATATATATTTGAAACCCGGAATAGTTAAGGTTTCTGTGGATGTTCATTGTTAATGGTTTAATAACAAAAACTCGTGAAGTATTTTTGACGGTTTGGCAAAATTTCTGCTTTTTTTTTCCACAAGGATGGATTGGCAACTCAAAGGATTAAGTTTAAGTGACAGTTGTTTGATACTCCTGTAAGGTGGACTGGGATCTGATGAGAAATATCCAATTGCGGTTATATTTTCATGACAGCAGTCATAGCACGCCACGTCTTTAATGAGATTTATTGGTCGGAACTAACTGTTGTATAATTACAAATAATTATGGTAACAGCCCCATTAATAATTACTTTTTTAAAATGTTTTCTGGCTGGGATGAGGTTAAACCAAGCAAATGTGTATCAGACAGAGCCTTGACTTGTGAATGTGTATAATGCAGTACATGTCCCAGTCTATCAAAAAAAAATAACTTAAACTAAATGCGCTGTAATGCAGTAAGCTGAGTGTCACTTAGTAAAGCATTTGGACGAAACAGCTGCTGCCAATGATAAAAAAGGGTCGAGAATCTTATTGCTTTAATGTACTTATCACATACTATATGCACCTACATATTTGCCAGAACTTCGGAAAATAAAAAAGATTTCTTCATTTTATATACAGCTGTGTGAGCATAAGCAGATGCTACACGAGGCCAAGTGGATATAAGGGATGCGTGATTCTGCCTCCAATGACCCAGTTTATTACCTTATGACCTTATTTCATTCTAAATAAATAAAAATCAATGTGAAAAACTAATGAGCAATTCATCTAAAATGTTCAATTAACACAAAATAGGAAAAAATAGGGGGACCGCGAGGCCCCCTTGATAAAGTGGTGTGATGCCTTTGCCACGAGTCCCAGAATCTCATTATTTAATCAGCTTTGCTCATTATGGGATTTATTACAGACATGCATGTGCTGCTCACTGCTATTCAATCAACACCATTTCCCAGCTAAAGACAACTGGAATATGATGATACGCATGTCCAACAAGCGGTAAAGTAGGTGGGGCTGAACGATCTGCAATGCAGGTTAATTTCTCATCACATCAGCACAAAAGCACATGAAATAATTACGCATTTGTGCTGTCGCATTCAACAAAGGTGAAGGTTTACTTATGCACTAGTTATGTGCATCCCTGAGCATAAAACACAAGATCACAAAAGCTGAGTTGTTAAATTAATTAATTAAAATAAATCAATTCTAATAAGAAAAAAAAAATCAATTTTGACAGCCCTACAGTAACGTAATTACTTTACTTTGATTTTTTGTATGTTTTACAAAAGGGAAGGCACGGTTTTAAAATGTTATTTCTCTCCTGAGGGAAAAAAATTGGCAAAACCCTAACAGCACAACATTAAGTTTTGGCCCATTTTTTTTTTCAGGAGTCTACATATAAGCTAACTGTAATGCATCGAAAATGCAGTACATTATTAAGAATTATACCACAGCTTTGGGAAATGCTATTTATTTTGTCCAGAAATGTCTATGTGGGTGTTTATTATTTTCATTAAATTATAATGGAATTGCACAGACAGTTCTGGCAGCCTAAAACAGTTCTATATTAGTGTGTTTTAATGTTTTATTAAACATATTAATGTAAAACCCTGTGTGACTTTTTACTCATAAATAAACAGCCATTCTTATCAACATAATTCTCCTTGGTTTTCAATACGCTAGCATCTGGCTATTGATGGTTTCTATGGTAACCTAGCGGATTTACCAGCCTGATGTTCAATCCTATAGGGATGATTTTTTTAAGAGCACATTGAAACATTATTAAAGGCTAATTGAAATAATTTTATTTTGAAAATTGAGATAAACTACTTCATGGTGTGGTGTTATATGAAAATACTTTGTACACCTTGTACGGCACATTGTACACCTTGTACGGAGTATTTTCTGTTTTCCGTGAACTGGAGGGGGAGGGGTGCATTTTATTTTTTATTATTTATTAATAAGTTAAATTTTTTAAAGGGAATTCTCTTGTTTTGAAGAGAACTTGTCTGAAGGCACCTCTTCTTATACTGAAAGTCATGAGGATTAGTGACAAAAAAATAGCAAAATATGCAGATTGCAAGTGCACATGTGTCACTGTCAGGGTCAGTCTCATTGTCTCACTGTGTCCTTTCCCCGTTTGACCAGCCAGTTGTCTGTGTATCTCTCTGTCCTGTGTTTGAATCCCACCTCCTCTGTTTTTGTATTTTGCTCCCTAGTGTTTCATTTGAGTTTTTCTAGTTCTTGTGTCTGATTTTATATTTGGTTTTGTCCCTTGTGCCCTTGCTTGTGTTTATACCTGTCTGTCTTCACCAGTGTTAGTTTCTGTTTCCCTGTTCAGTTCTGTGAGTTTATTAGCTTCACCTGTTGCCCGTTCTAGTGCCTGCCCTTGTGTGTTCTCCTGATTGCTCTTTGTCCGGCACCTTTTCCTATTGGTTAATTGTCTGTTCACTCCTGCCTGTCATTTTCTCGTTCATTTTTGTATTTAAGTTCCCGTCTGAGTTTTCGTCCCCAGTGGTTCATCGTTTGTTGCTGGTTGTTTAAGATAGTTGGATGTCTGTTAGGTTTCGAATATTCTGTTTGTCTTGAGCACCATTTGTAAGTTTAGTCTTTGTTAATCCCTTTTTAGTTTTTAACCCCTCGTGGCCCTTTTGGTTTTGTTTTTGTAGTGTATTCTGTTTTATTTAATAAACCCCCGTTTTCGTGTTCCTGGAGCCACCGGTGGTCGTCCGCCCTTGTTTCTGCCTGCACCATGCCGCATTTGCACCCGAGCCACCCGGATCCGTGACAGTCACTCAAGAGTTTTAATGCAATTTGTAATTATTTACATGTGTGGTAATGAAACAGAGCTCATGAAATGAAAGAAAACTCTTCTACATGATCCATTTACTACGCAGGGTGCTGGAATAATGCAGTAATGCACAGTTACAGCTCTATATGTCATAGTAATTCAGCATAAAAGGCACGAGTGGAATGTTGTGTTACACTGAAGTGTAGGTAAGGGACCGGCTATAATAGTTCAATGTTTTTTTCCATATTTCCAGCTATATAATCTAGAAAATTGTTTTGTACACTTAAAATATACAAATCACATTTATTATCTGGTAAGATATAAACCATGGTTTATAATTTAAAAAAAAAAAAAAAAGATACATGACTTTACTGTTAGTAGAGTCAAAGAATAGCAGACTGTCAGTGGGACAATTCTGTTATATTCTATATTTATCGTGCTATATTTTATGGTTATATTTTCTATAATATTTTACTATTTTCTTCTCACATTTGCTTATAAATATGCCATTTGGTTCCCTGATTGGTCACAATTAAGTTCAGTTTTTCAGTTTATTGCAGCATGATACTGTAACTATAACATGTAAACCTACATTGTACAATTTACAGAATGATGCAGCAGGGGCTGTTGTTGTCGGACATGGATACTAGGCATTGACACTACAATACAAATAAACCTCCATCAAACTTGATAGATTTAAAGGTTTGTATGCACGTCCTGGGCTGGTTGTGCTCAGTTCAATAAAATGAAAACGTACTGAATGTGTGAAAGAACTTATCTGTAAAGGAATTTGTCTCTAAATAACCATGTTTCAATACGAGGACAATTCATAAATTCATCCAGTCAAATGACTAGGAACAGGAATAGGAACAGAATGCCTTTGGCCTATCAGCGATGCACCCTAGATGAACACTGTGATTATGTGATTGGAGATTGTGTCCACCACACAACAAAAAGCCTGTTGTTTCCTCAAACCATTCCAAGGGACAGATACCCGTTTGTGACACCTCCGCTATCTTCGCTCAGGCACAGGTTTGAACACCACTTCTTGAACATGACAGAGCCTTAAAGGTTTCTTATGTCCCCTTGGGCTTCATGGTCCATGTGGGATTTTTGCAGTAATTTAATCACGCCTTAACTTGCTTACGGCAACAGACTCAACGTGCAACTTTCAATTGGCTCCTTTAGCATCAACTCATGATATCAGATACAAATAAACACAAAGTACAAATTGTTTATTGTCAGCAGTCTATATAAATTATTTTTTATTGTTAATTCTGTAGTTTACCCGTATATGTTTCCTGTATTTCTGCCTGCCAGTATGTTTATTTGACATATAACAGAATATTAATGCAATAAATGCATGTTTTTCATAGTTAGCTGATGTTCTCTATACCTTTCAGTGATGAGACCATCTGGTACCATGTTTCCCCAAAAATAAGACAGGCTCTTACATTCATTTTTGCTCCAAAAGACGCGCTAGGGCTTAATTTCAGGGGATGTCTTATTTTCCCATATACAACAAACTACAGTACATTTACCGGTGTTCATGAACAAAAATCCACATTTATTCAAATACGGACATCATGTCATCTTCTATCCGTATCTTTCCATGTAAGCAATCTAACAGTACATTTGTTCAAGAACAAAAATCTACTGTGTATATATTTATTCAAACATAGTCGTCATGTCATCATCTTCTGGAACATCATGGTAAATCTCCAAGCCCCAGATTCCACCCTGAACATCTCGCATCTCAGTTTCCCTTTGGACCAGTGGTCCCAGTCTCTCATGCCTAGCAATGGCGCTGTCCTTAAATGAGCACTTCCCGTCCATGTAGCCTGCTCCAGTGCATATAATCGCATCTCATCCTAGTTACCGTACAATTCATGGGACAGTGACTACCGCTTATTTTTGGAGTAGGGCTGATATTACGAGCATCCTGAAAAATCATGCTAGCGGGTTATTTTCGGGGAAACACAGTTTAACAGAGAAAAATATACAGCAAAGAGCCAAAACATAATGACCGCTCACAGATGATGTGAATAAGGGTCATTATCCCAGAACAAAGGCACTAATCAAGATCTGGGATATATTAAGTGTTAAGTGAATGAACGGTTTTCATAGGTGACAAGTTGGATGCCAGAGAAATGAACGAACAAAACTGCAAGGGTAGTAGGGTGTTCCCAGGCAGCACTGATGTACCTATCGACACGGCATTGGCTGGAGGAGGGACAGACTGTTGGGTCCCCATGGTTCACTGATGCGCAGGGGCAATGGACACTGTCCTGCCTGGTACAGAGCAACAGAAAGGCTGCTGTACCACAAGTGATGGAAAAACGCACAGTGTATCACACTCTGCTGCGTATGGTGCTGTGTAGCCGGGTAGAGCTTGCTCATCCCTCCCCACTGGCAGGATCACTGGCAAGATGGAAATGCGATCACTGGGACTGGACTGTGGATCAGTGGTAGCAGTGCCTGGTCTGATGAGTCCTGTTTTCTTTGTGGATAGGAAGGTACACGTGAGCCATTTCCCTGGGGATCAGATGACACCAGGATCCATTGTAATAAGAAGACGAAGGAGTGTGATGCTCTGGATAATGTTCTGCTGGGAGTCCGGTCATTAGTGTGGAGGGTACACGTTAATATGCTGCACCTATTGTGACATTACTGCAGACCACGTTCACCCGTTCGTGGCGACGGTATTTCCCAATGGCAATAACATCTGTCAGCAGTATAATGCACCCTGCCACGCTGGACAAATAGGAATGGTTTGTGGATCATGACAAAGAGTTTATGGTGTTGTCCTGGCTGCCAAAATCCCCAGATCTGAATCCTATCAAGCATCTCTGGGATGTGCTGGACAAACGAGTTTGATCCGCGCCAGCTCTGCCTCACAACTTAGGGAGTTTTAAGGATCTGCTGCTGATATCTTGGCAGCAGATACCACAAGACACTTTCAGAGGTCTTGTTCAATCCTGCCTCGGTGGGTCACAGCTGTTTTGGTGGCACACGGAGGACCAACAGCATAGTAGGCAGGTGGTTGTAATGTTGTGGTTCTTCGGTGTATATGTAAGTATACCGTATGTTTGGATTTTCAGCCAGTTGAATCAACATGGACAGATTTCTTTATGCTTATTATGCAGTGGAAATGAACTATATGACAGAAGAGACAAGCCAGCATTTTTATTCACAGTTGTCAAATTTGCCCAATAGAATCCTGAAGATTGTTTGCTTACTGGTTCTTTATGAAGCTTTGGATCATTGATAATTATAGACATGATGCTACAACACAGTCCACATTTCACTGTGTAACAGAAACTGTTCATGTTTCTGACAGCAGTTTGTGATAATTATAGTATCTTTGTCCTGGGCTGAGTGCATGAACAGTTTAACTGATGTATAATTCATATATCATCTTTTATGACTTAAATGTCATGAAAGACACTGCCATTAAACTGCACCTACCCTTTGTAAAATACAGTTTAATTTTAGCACATGAAAACCCTGTGGGTAGGCTATAAATGGGTATTGTTTTCTCATATAATTGCACACAATAATATATAAAATATACAAAAACTCCAGTAGCAATTTGGATGTCAAGTGATATTAAACCTAAAACAGTTTTATAGACACACCATCTATGGTCTAGCAACCCACGTCCTGCTAACAGTGGGATCGAAGCATTACACATATCCAGATCTGTTCCCCGGAGAGTAGCCATCAGGCAAGCGATTAAATGGTCCTTACAGATGACACTGCAGTTGTCACCCTTTGGTCCAGCTCCTTTCAGCTAGTTTTTAAAGCTGACCCTCCAGCTAGGACATTGGACATTTCTGGGTATGCAGTTCATGACGCTGATCCTTCGATTAGTGGTGAACTACCCAATCTCAATGAGATTGCAAACTGGTGAGGATAGGGAAGGCCGCAGGGATCTGTGGTATCTGAGGTGACCTTCTCCAGGCTGGTGGTGAAGTTGTCCTCCTTCTCCAGACTGGTGGTAAGGCTGTCCTCCTTCCCCAGGCTGGTGGTAAGGCTGTCCTCCTTCTCCAGGCTGGTGGTAAGGCTGTCCGCCTTCTCCAGGCTGGTGGTAAGGCTGTCCTCCTTCTCCAGGCTGGTGGTAAGGCTGTCCTCCTTCCCCAGGCTGGTGGTAAGGCTGTCCTCCTTCTCCAGGCTGGTGGTAAGGCTGTC
>JAABNX020000002.1:1676900-1691886 GCA_015163995.2 Mormyrus lacerda | reverse complement strand
CTCCTTCTCCAGGCTGGTGGTAAGGTTGTCCTCCTGGCATTGCAAGCAATCTTTGCTTCCATTTGGGAGACGGGTGTCATCCCAACCATCTCTTTGAAAATGGCACTTGTCTTTATCTGGAAAGGGGAGGGTGATAGCCTGGATTGCAACCATTATAGGGGGATAACACTGCTCACAGTGCTAAGGTAAGGTCTTTGATAGGGTCATCCTCAACAGGATCTATGATCACTTGCTCTCCTCCAGCGACCGGAGCAGTCTGGTTTTGCACCTAAGAAGTCTACCATCGACCACATCCTGGAACTAAGGATTCTCATTGAATGCGAATGTGAATATCAGCAGAGTTTCTTTGCAGTCCTTGTTATTTTTCTTGAAACATTGCACTCATTTAGTAGAAGTGCTGTGTGGGACATCCTAAGACTGGGATCCCCCCAAAGTTGCCAGATGTCATTGCCAGCCTATACACTGGCACTGTGAATGCTATGCAGAGTGAAGGCAGAACCTCTGTGTTCTTCCTGGTTGATTCTGGAGGTGTTCTTGCTCCTACTGAATAGCTGGGTAGGATCGTGGGTTGCAGTTTGTTGGTGAAGAAAGATTCACTGATCTTAACTTTTCAACGATGCTGTGATCATTGCAGCATCAATGGAAACTCAGATTGGGGTTCTTGAGTGACTGAGCAAGGAGTCTTAGTGTCTAGGCTTGTGAGTGTCCTACCTTAAAACCAAGATCCAGGCCTATAATGACCCCTTAGGCACAGCCATCAGCAGTGTGTCTGTCTGCGGAGGGAATGTCGACTACATTGAGAGGTTCACTTACCCTGGCAGAAACGTTCATGAGTCTGGTCACTCTTCCTGTGAGGTCAGCAGATGGATTAGGAGAGCATGGGGGGGTCATGAGGTCACTGGAAAGGGGTGTGTGACGTTCCCGATACCTTTGCAAGAGGACAAAGGTCCAAGTCTTGGTGCTCCCTGTCTTGCTGTATGGCTGTGAGACATGGACGCTCTCCAGTGAGCTGAGACGAAGACTGGACTGCATTGTGGCGGAGCTTCAGATACAACACTACAGCCATGTGGCACAATTCCATGGGGGCTTTCCGGCTCGCAGGATCCTCATTGTTGAATACCTAAGCAGCTGGACCAGGCCAAGAGGACACCTACGTAACACCTGGCTGTGGCAGGTAGACAGCCATTTCTGGAGGGTTCTGGTGGGTGAGGCAATGAGCTGTACCAGTACATACTTTTGTGAGGTGAATCCCAGTAAGGCATTGCTTGTATCCATCCATTCATCCAACTTCAAACCCCTTGGAGAGTCTTGGAGTCTATCACAGAGCATCACACGGCAATAGGCTAGCTTAGCCCCTGGACAGGATACTATTTGTCTAGATTTAGTGGAGTAATAAGCAAATGGATTCAGCAGACTTTTGTTCCTCACTAAAGTGGAGTCCAAACACAGAGAAAGAATCTGTCCAGCATACCACAGTGTTAAAAGAGGTTGCATCATCACACAATAGCATTTATTGTCCATTCACTGAGGGCTGGAAATTAAGTGCACCCGTTCGCCTAAGGGGATTGAAAGCGAACTGAATACTAGCCCACTGACTAAAAATTAATAAATCATTTTTGTATAGCTGGATGACTGGTAGGGATTGGCTATGTACCAACCATGTTACCACGTGCTGCTCTGAATGAGTAAATTGTTTATAGGAATTAATAAATGGTATACTGAAAATAACATTTTTACGTGATAATTTATTATTCTAAGATATCATAGTCTTTGGTTGCTCTTTATGGTTGAAAATTGCATTGTACATTATGGGCTAGTAAGAATTATAAATGCTAGCTATTTTTTTTTACTGAACTAGCTGTGTTGGATAGTTACATATACTCTTAAATTCTACCCCACACTCACTACTGCTTTCTTGGCCTGCTACAAAGCTCTTAGGTGCCCAGCAGCATTTTGACACTTTGGTGACATTCTTGTAGTTCTTGCACCTCATATCTTTGAAGGAAACAGTTGACTCGTTCAGCAAAAGAGATGCTGACTAGCGTGTGGCCAGGGCAGCAAAAATGTCAGCTTTTCTCCCGAGAGGCAAAAACTTGAGGGGATGTTAAAGGGATGTGTGTGAGACTGTATGCTGACAACCTCTGCCACCTGCACTCGGGCAACCTGCATATCAAGAGCAGAACCAGTAACAGGTATACATACTGTAGCAATATACACCGCTGGCAAAGATGTCATCTGATCCCCAAAGCAATCAATAGCTATTTTCCAACAGACAGCATCACTGGTTTAATAAGTACAAGTACTGCACACTTAAAAGTATGTATTAAAAAGTATGCATCATCCTAGATCTGCCATTGTATCCTCAGCATGTAAAGGGAGAGTCACATACTTAAGGCAGAATACAGTCCACTGTGATACATCCATCCATTTTCTGAAACTGCTCAATCCCAGCTGGGGTTGGGGGGGGGGGGACAGGAGCTTATCCCTGCAATAATGGGTGTTGGTGGGAACCAACCCTGGGCAGTTGCCAACACACTGCAGGGCGGGCACACACACACACACACACACACACAGGGCCAAATTGGTTACACCAATCAGCCTATTCTACATGCTTTTGGAGGGTGGGAGGAAACCAGAGCCCCCGGCAAACACCCACACAAACATGTGGAGAGCGTGTGAACCACACAGAAAGAACCAGGGATCAAACCCAGGCCCTGCTTACTGCGAGGCAGCAGTGTTAACCACCATGCCCCCCCTGTATCACATGTAAAAATATAAAAATATATGACTGCATTACTCTCTGTTGGATAAAGGTCAACCAGCAGAGGGTGCCCTTTCCTTGACATATTTTGAGGAGGGGAAAAGAAGCCATTATTGGTTCCAGGAACAAAGACTTGCTGCAACAGGGGGTCAAAATCTTTTAGAGAATTTGGGGACCTCCTCCCATGGAGTATTTAATCAGGTGAGTTCCTCAGGGATTCTGCCTGGGATCCTGTATGTGAAAAGAAGCATTTTAAAGTAGTCAGTTGAAATGTTTATATATATGTATGTTTGTGTGCGGGAGGGATAACACTTATATTACATTGTGGGGACATTTGGAAAAGACATCATACAGGGATGGTTTGATCAAGGCCACTCCTGTCATCCCCCTGGCCATAACCAACATGGACTAGGCCAATTAGGCCCGGAACCAAATAATAAGGCTTTGTTCCCTAATGGCACCCTTTTGCTGCCAGACCAATGCTGCCAGTCCCAAAAACCAGAACATTCCCTGTGCGGTCACTCCATGACCGTCACAAGTCCCCACAAACATATAATTACAAAAGTATGTGTGTGTGCGTGCATGTGTGTGTGTGCGTAATTTGATGCTGGTTGATCATTATTTATTGTTGTGAACAAGGTCACCGTTGAGTGTTCAGTTAATAGATTTTAATAAATTTAAATATATATATATATATATATATATATATAACCATTTTAAATCCATTAAAAATATTTAATTTTTAAGTTATCAAATGAAATAGCAACAGGCTTAACTTGCTGCATGCATCTTAACCTTGAGCTACCAAATGAATAGAGTACTAAATAAGAATGTGACAACAATTACCAAATTAAAGGAGGGGTTCGTAAAAATGCATATTCTCCACATCCCTGCTGTATAAATATCAGCAGAGTGAGTAAAGCAACAGAGGCCAGATATTGATTGGAGATAAAAAGGAATTTGGAAGGACCATCAATATCCAGATTGTGTCAATATCCAGATTGGGTCTCTAATGCAGTTGCATGGCAAATACCAAACATGCAAACTGTATGGACGGCTTTAGGTTTAACAACATGGCCACATGTATGTTAAGGACAGAGGCCACCAAGGGGCATCTATAAGGCATGACATGTATAAGAAATGACAATGCTCTGAACATGTCATGACTGATCCAGTTTCTTCACCCGTGAGACTGCGGGGAACATGGCGATGCCTGGATCAGTGGCTCAGTCATTGTGTGTTTCGCAGCATCGGTGCTTCGGAGATGATGACAGCGTTAGATGTTGTTTTGTAGGCTAAATATGAAAAAAAACGAGCCATTATGCCATCGCCAGTTTTTGTTTACTTTTTGTTTGTTACTGATATTTGTGTGTGTCTGCAAAAATAATTAGCATGCAAGCCCTCTCTTGCGTTTTGCTCCTTGAGTATCTGATCTGTTTATAATGCTTATTTTAATCATGTGATCAGTCTGCTTTGAGCTCTGAAAGCGTCAGCAAGTACATGCCACCTTCTGTTTTAGTGTCCATCTATGGCCATAGGGCAATGTGATCTTTCTGTATTGCTTTCAAGTCACAGTAATTAATCTAACATGTTGAAAATGGCTGAAACTTATTGTCCCAGTCTGGTACAGTTTGGTACAGCAAAACGACGTTTTAAATGAAAGGGAACATCACGTACCTTACATAACCCTGATTATGTGCTTACATAACCCTGGTTTCATGACAACAAAGTACAATTTATAGACTTCATTATCCCTTAGTAACCCCCATGCACACATCTGGAGGAGAATTAAGGTATTTTAACCACTAGCTAATATATATAAAGTGCATAGAAGTAACAAATATTGTTACAAAAATGTAACAAATATTTACTGATAAATAGTATCAATACAATAAAATCTTTCATTTTTGTTTTCCCCTGAAGAATAAAAATGACAAATAGAATTTTTATTTAATTTAGCTGTCATAGTCCAGCTACACTTTCAATGGGAAGTACATCTAAAAACATTGATATCCAGTAGCAGTGATCTCTGTAACTCCTACCTCCACTCATTCAAAACAGATGTGCAGTACTGTACATGTAATCCTCATATATAATCCTCATCGCATCTTCATGCACTCTTGGGTGGATGGACATATTGATGCATTTTGAACTACACTTTATTACCTGCTAGCATTGGTGGCCTGATGGATAAGGAAGTGTGCTTTGGTTAAGGAAGTGTGCTTTGGTTGCTGGTTTGAATTCCTGACTATTTAAGTACCGCTGCGGTTCCCTGAGAAAGGTACTGCCCCCTTGCACTGCTCCCTGGGCACTGAATTAGCGCCCCCTGCCATGTCACATATGGGTTAAATGCAGGGGACAAGTTTCATTGTGATGTGTCAACAATGACAATTACTTTGTCAAACTCAAATTCTGCAGTTTAATTTTAGATCATTTATTTTATTTCATTTTATGTTGTGATATGTGTTGCCATTCATAAGTACCTGAGTACTTATGAGAAATGTATATTTGGACGCTATTCGTACCATACAATTCTGTTAAAAAAATCTGTCATCACGCTGTAATTGAAGTCCAAAGCAAATTGCAACCAGCTGCCTATCAGTCCAGCTGTTATAAATGCTGTTTTCACATTTCTTCATTATGGTTGAAGCTATATTGAGTTTCCAGTCTGAGTATAACTTTCACATCCTTGAAGGCCATGGGATGTATTGGTTTTTATTGTACTGGGCCACAGCTTTTAATAGCTTTGCCGAAGACATTATCTAGAGGGCAGATCATCTTAGCCACCATAGCAACACTAAACCAAACCTGCAGGACTGTGACCCTTGAGAATTTCCCGCACCTGGGCTAAAATCCCTCAAATGTAGTATTTTGTGATCTTTTAGCCAAACTCCGTGACCACACAGTAGACCCACATGACGGCGCAGCTAGTGAAGGTGTTTGTTATTTACAAATGTCTGTTTTTGACGAGCATGTCGGTTACTCATTAGACGCTGCATTGCTTGGTCCGTCTGCTCATTGTAGATGGAAAGCAGCAAACTGCACAGGAACCACAAATTTTCAACATTTCAAGTGGCAAAAGACAATGTCTAATGTATTGTTTTCTTTTTAAAGTTACATAAGCTGTCAGTAACACTGGAGAAGGTGTTATGTGCGTTATTAAACATCAACACTGCTAGAAGCGAGGGCACAGTTATGGCTGAAGTAGGAGATGGAGAGACATCTGATTAGTGGTCTGCTGGTCTACTTCATCTACGATAATCTGTAATTCAATGCAAATTATTGCCATTTATCCATGATTTATAGAGGAATATAACTTATCTATCAACCCATCAGGTAAACGGCAGAGGGGGACTTAAATGCAGAATGTACTGTAGAATTGTATTTTTCTTATTGAAAAATGCTTTTAAAAATGCAAGTCAAAATGATACATAAGCCACTGGGGTGTGTACATAACACCTATGCAACTGCACCTCCACCGTATTTTCCAAATAATTACAGTTACCAGGATTTGAGCATCTGAAGGGATAATCACTCTTTTCTGAAATGTACTTTATTTGCTCTGCATGAAGTGTAACCCGCATGTTCTTATCATCTCCGTCAGCTTAATGATTATGATGAAAGCGATAGCATGGACTAATCTCTAGCCCTGCTGTGGGAATTGGCACTGTTCTACTAAATACAGTTTATCTGCATTCTTTTATATCACATATCACATTGGAATTCTTTGCTTTTCACATATCCCGTCTTGCTGTCTTTTGAGACAGACACACGCATCTAGGTGAGAACAAAGCCTGGGCTCTGAGAGCAGAGTAAGTCATTGGTCTGGTGCTCCAGAAGTACTTTGGGAGAGTTAAGGGCACAGGCACAGTGACAGTGATGTCAGGTTTGCCAGCTGTCACATGACACACTTTCAGACTCTCCTGCTGGCGCAAGAAATCTTACCGCAAATCTATATCATTCCATTATAACTCTGACATTAGCTACATCAAAACCGTTGTGGTAGTTTGCAAACCCTACAAACTACAGTATTTACAAAGTAATAAAAGTGTTACACACATGTAAATGCACGTGCAGATGTGTCTTGAATTGAAAATTTCATACCAGCCTGCTGACCAAAGCTGGCAACCTTGAGCACAAAGGCCTAACTTGCTGAGCCATCACACTGCAAGGTCAGTTTCAGCTTCAGCTTCAGCATAGCCATTCAGTTACTGATCATCATGCAACATCTATGCAAGCCATGCAAACAAATGCTATTTTTAAACCTGTTTGAGAACTGACAGTCATTGCAATTCATTTAATGGTCTTAACGCTACAAAACCAAATGCAGGTTAAATAACTCTGAGAAGATACTTTTATTTGCCTTTTGTATGAGTACAGGTTCATAGGAATCCTTTGGTTTTCACATACCTCTTACAAGACACACATTTGAAGATCCACAATAGCGAGCTAATATTTCCCTTTCTTTTCCTGCAGGAAACATCTTTGTGGTCAGCTTGTCCGTAGCAGACCTGGTAGTAGCAGTGTACCCATATCCCCTGGTTCTTCTGGCCATCTTCCACAATGACTGGACTATGGGGTACATGCACTGTCAGGTCAGCGGCTTCATCATGGGTCTGAGCGTGATTGGCTCCATCTTCAACATCACCGCCATCGCCATCAACCGCTACTGCTACATCTGCCACAGCCTGCAGTACGACCGGCTCTACAGCCTCAAGAACACTTTCTGGTACCTGTGTCTGACGTGGCTCCTCACTGCCATCGCCACCATCCCCAATTTCTTCGTTGGGTCCCTGCAGTACGATCCCCGGGTGTATTCCTGCACCTTCGCCCAGACGGTCAGCTCTTACTACACCATCTCGGTGGTGGTTGTTCATTTCCTGATACCTCTCCTGGTGGTTTCCTTCTGCTATCTGAGGATCTGGGTGCTAGTCATCCAGGTGAAACATCGGGTAAGGCCGGACTACAAGCAGAAGATAACGTCGAGCGACCTGCGCAACTTCCTGACTATGTTTGTTGTGTTCATACTTTTTGCCGTTTGCTGGGCGCCGCTGAACTTTATTGGATTGGCTGTTGCGATCAACCCTGCAAAAGTGGGCCCAAACATCCCAGAGTGGCTCTTTGTTTCCAGTTACTTTATGGCTTACTTCAACAGCTGCCTCAACGCTGTCATCTATGGGCTCCTGAACCAGAACTTCCGCCAGGAGTACAAAAGGATCCTGTTAGCTTTATGCACGCCTCGGATGCTGTTCATGGACACCTCAAGACTTGGCACCGATGGATTCAAGAGCAAACCATCGCCCGCCATTACTAACAACAACATAGCAGAAGTAATCTTGTGAACAAAACAGCATTTGTTTATGTTCTTGTCTGTCACATAAAACAATCCAAATGAATGCAGCCTTTGTGTTTTATTTATCATGGAAGTCAGGACTTATGACATAGTGCCTGTCCATTTATTTGAATGAAGTCAGGCTGCACTGCCTAATTCTTTTTAACCTATTCACCACGATGCACTTTTTCATGGTTTGTTTTCACCCTGAATCACACAGTTATATGGTTTATTCACCATGTGTCATTAATAAAGAACACACAATTGAAAATCACAACAGAAATTAAAAAAAAAAAATGTTTTTACTTTAAAGTTGTTGAATGATTGGTTAAATGCTCAATGACAGTGTTCTTTTCAAATAAATTTTCCTTTAGCTCTTTGCAGAAAATACTTATGATTTTGTTCACCGTTTCCAATAATTTTCCTGCTGAATCACTTTGCACCAGATAACAAGTAAAATATTTTGGCAATTATAAAAATGCAAAAGGTGTTGAGATGAGATTGCAACAGGCTATCTTTACCTGTGAAGCAGATACTTTTCAAATGGCTATTGGTACATTATGTTAAATGATAACTTGTATGCTAGAAATTAAATATTTGTTTTTGGGTACAAAGAAAGAATAAATATTTTGTAGTAGTTGCGGTTTATGACATTTGTGCACTGTCACTATTACAAACGAGATTCTCTACATTGTCACCTATTGTGACTATCAAAAATTGACCATATCTGTTAAGTGAGCCAAATTCAAAATGAAACACAATCAAGAAACAACACAATAAAACAAACATTCTGTGATTTTGTACCACAGGTAAAAAAGGTAACATATCAAGAAGGTCACATTATATGTGAAATTAAACCTAATTAAAGAATAATGAAATGTAAATCTAATATACTGTGCTGAAAATTTGTTAAAAGATCTCTTTGAAGTTTTTGTTTGTTTGTTCGTTCATTCACTCATTCACCTTGTATACTGCTTGTTCCACAAGCACACACACAGACACACACACACACAGACACACACACACACAAACATTTCACTGTTTGACAGATTTCCTCCTGCTGTCCAAAGACATGCAGTAAATTACTTAGGCATCTCGAAATGTGTGTGTATGACGCCTTACAATGGCCTGACCTTCTGACCGGGGTATAACTCGGCATTATGCTGCATCAGTTTTACTCCAAGCCCCTCCTGATCCTCACCAGGAAAACTGGATAGAAAATGGTGGGATACTACCAAGAATCAACAGCTAGGGTTGTTTTCAGGTACGGTATTCTGACCAAGTTCTGCATAATGTGTGTTTTGTCTTTTGGTTTTATATAGGTTTGTCTAATGCAGCTGTGTGCTTAAGGTTCCATTTGGTTGGAAGTGAGTGCTATATGCAGTGTGTCCTTGTGCAATATTGGTTCCAAGTAATAAGCTTTATTATGCTTCATTATTTATCATTGTTATGCAGGTTTGAGTTATAATTATGTTATTTAAATAGCTACAAAATACATTATTGAAGTGTACATCATTTTCGTAACAGGCTACATAATGCATTTATAAATGCTACTGAATTTATTTAGTAGTTGATTGGGGCTGTTTATCCACCATTTGGACTATCCCTCGCTGCAATCTTGTATCAATTTTGTTTCTTCCGTCCATGTCCAGGGAGATTAGCTACAGTGCCATGTGTTGTGAATGTCTTGATTATGTTGCTCACAGTGGACAAAGGAACATGAAGATCTCTGGAGATGGACTCGTAGCCTTGAGATTGTTGATATTTTTCCACAATTTTTGTTCTCAAGTCCTCAGACAATTCTCTGCTCTTCTTGCTGTTCTCCATGCTTAGTGTGACACACACAGACACACAACAGAAAGGTTGTGTCAACTTTTCTCCATTTTAACTAGCTTCAGGTGTGATTGCTATATCGCCAGCACCTGTTTCTTGCCACAGGTGAGTTCAAATGAGCATCATATGCTTGAAATAAAACGATTTACCCACAATTTTGTCTGGCCCATTTTTGGAGTTCTGTGTGAAATTATGTCAAATTTGGCTTTTTTTCTCTGTTTTTATGTGTTGATCCAATGCACATAAAGGACATAAACATGTGTATACCAAAACGTTTCTAATTGCAACAATTTTCTGGGAGAAATGGTGGATTTTCTGGAAAAATTCCAGGGGTGCTGATAATTTCATCCATGATTGTGTTGCATGTATTCATATCTAATTATAATTACCTAATTTACACATCAATACAGTAATTCACACATTCACTGTTTACTGTGAATTGTTTATTATCCTATTTCTATATTTTATATGTATAACAAAAGCAATGCTGAAAAAGTAGGACTATACAGCGGGAACTGCTATCTTTAAGCGTGAATCTGAGTCACTAGTTTAAGGGATGCAGTTATGATAATCTGAGTCACTAGGCACAGGGATGTGGTCAAGTCCGGCCAGCTCATCACATTAACTTGGGGATGGTTGTCACTGGTGTTACATGACGCATTGCACAGCTGGTAGCTTGGTGCCATGGTGAGAGGGTAGCGCTGTTGTCTCATACCTCCATTGCTGGGGTTTGTTTCCTGCTCCTGCGTGATGTTGTGTGTGCGCATGTTCTCCAAGTGTTGTGGAGGTTTCCATCAGCTATTTTAGCTTCTTCCAGCAGTCCAGAGACATGAATTAGGCTAACTGGTGCCTCTATATCGCTTGTACTGTGTTCCTGTATGAGCCCTACTATGGACCAGTATCCCATCTAGTTTGTTTCTTAGTGTTGTGCTCTGTTTGGGCTGGAAAAAGCTGCTTGATTTTACAATACATCGGTATTTGCAAGGAGAATGGCTCTTAGATGATTGTCATACTTTACTAATTCTCAAAAAGACTGTCTTTCTCTTTCTTGTAGGACCATTATAAATGATTGTAACAGTAATGGTGGTTTTGCTAATTAAAGATGCCTTATGGGCTCAAGCATACAGCTCAAGGCTGTATTTTTATGTATTGACAGGCGTTGATTTTTCCCAGAGCTTCTGTATCGTGTATTTCTAAAATTATTATTAAGTATTTGCAATATTGGCAAGGGCATAGATTTGGACATGGATGGTAGGGACATGTCCTACCATTCCAATTTGATGTGAGTACCATGTGTGTTTAGGGGGACGGGAGCTTCAGGGCTGATCTGGTCCCTACCAATGTTGAAACTAAACCTACACCACTGACTGTTGATGATGAATATTCTATATTTTATTGCACTTGGCAGGGGTCATTTTCATGCATAGCCCTGTGGGTTAGGATCAGAAGGTCGTTAGGTCACATCCCCTGACTGGCAGAGTGATGTCAGCATTGAGACCTGCAGCAAGACCCTTCACCCTAACTGCTCCAGAGACACTGACTGATCCCGCTTTTTATTCATCACTTGTAAGTCACTCTGAAACAGAACATTTGCTAAAAAAGCAAAAGGAAACTTGAGTAAGTAAAACTGCTTAGGGATTACCACTGCCGCGTTATATCTCAGGGTGAAAGTTCAAGTTCCAGCTTTTCTCTGTACCTGTGGAATTTGCATGTTTCCTCACACGGCGTAAAAACATACCATTATTCTGATTAGCACCTTGAAATGTCCCACAGTGAGGGCATGCATATTTCCAGTAATGGACTGGCATCCCATCCAGGGTGCCTCCCAGCCCAGTGCCTTGCGCTGCCAGGGATGGGCTCCATACTCCCCTGTCACCCTGAAAAGAAAAATCAGCTCTGAGACTGGCGGATGGATCAAGTTTAATTACGTAAATTTGCGACCGAGTTTTGTGATTGTTGAAATAAGGTAAATGGTGAAGTTAGGCGTCCCCTTCTGTAAGTTCCAGCTCAGGTTACAGTGGCACCTGCACACCACTATCAGACTGATCACAAACCAAGATGGCCGTCCTGAATGCGTTTAGAATTAAATCACCCTGTCCCGTGGCTTAAATGTTACAGGTGGTATTAAATAAGAAACAAAAGACAGGACCAGACACAGATGAAGGGATGTTAGAAAATATGAATATAAACCTAATTAGAGGAGTTATATAAAAATCCCACTTAGATCCCACAATAGTTCTTCAAGATAAATAGATGGAATCAGTGGATGTTCTCCAAAAATGGAGGACGGTGCAATGTTTTGTTCTGATTTCAAAGTAATGACGCTCAGTTCACCTTTCTCTGATTTCAGTCCTGTTACTTGGCAGACAGTGATGGTGTGGTGGGCAGAAATCCTGCCGGTGTTTCTGTCTGAAATCTGAGGGAAATATGTACAATTACATAACACTTTGAAGATATCCTAGCAGGTGCGGTCTTTTGATGTGATGCATCTCACAGGACTTTCGTTCCTCTCCAGGCTGAATTGTGCTCAAAAATGTTATACATTACATGTTTAAAGTACTAAGCCCCATTGCTGATTTAAGAAATTTTAGGTATAGTTTGAAACATAAACAAGACATTTCATTTTTTAAGACTACTTTCTTATTCCATGGGAAAATATGACAACTACCATACATGTGTGGGGTGGTGTCTCTGTAACTGACCTGCCACAGTTAGAGAATTTTAGTTGTCAAATATGCACAGCTATTCTACGGATGCAGTGCAGAATTGGAATTCTGAATGAAAGTATTTAATATTATATTTAATGTTGAATATTCAGATCTAACGTAAATACTGTTATCGCCCTTAATGGGTTTGATGGATGGATTTCCTTTGCAGTCTTTTGCAAGTTTGGTCCTTTGCAGTGACAGACCTAGCTGATGTGGCACACATCATTGCCCCCCCCTTTCTGAGGCAAAGTGAAATTGGCTGGTAGGTCAACACCCCCTCAAAAGTCACCACCCTAAATGAATGCTTGTGTCACCTATAGAGTTGACCAACCCTGGACATTTCGACAATTAACCTCCAAGTTTTTGTTTTGTGAACCTATTAAAATAGTGAGAAAAAGGGACACAGAGTTGGAAAACTGTTGTAAAAACTCCCAGTACATCCATCCATCCATCATCCACCGCTTATCTGAGGTTGGGTTGCGGGGGCAGCAGTCTAAGCAGGGAAACCCAGACTTCTCTCTTCCCAGACACTTCATCCAGCTCATCTGGGGGAATCCCGAGGCATTCCCAGGTCAGCTGAGCGACATAGTCTCTCCAGCGTGTCCTGGGTCTTCCCCGGGGCCTCCTCCCAGTGGGACATGTCCGGAGCACCTCACCAGGAAGGCGTCCAGGAGGCATCCTAAGCTGATGCTCGAGCCACCTCATCTGGCTCCTCTCAATGTGGAGGAAAAGTGGCTCTACTCGGGAGTCCCTCCCAAATGACTAAGCTCCTCACCTTATTTCTACAGGAGAGCCCAGCCACCCTGCAGAGGAAAGTCATTTTAGCCGCTTGTACTTGCGAGCTCATTCTTTCAGTCACTACCCATAGGTCATGACCATAGGTTAGGGTAGGAACGTAGATTTACTGGTAAATTGAGAGCTTTGCCTTTTAGTTCAGCTCTTTCTTCACCATGACAGACTAATGCAGTACCTGAATCACTTTTGACACCGCACCAATCCGCTATTCGAGCTCCCATTCTATCCTTCCCTCACTTGTGAACAAGACCCTGAGATATTTAAACCTAATCCTAAGGTCACCAAACCAGACACCCTCAACTCCCTGGCTGCACCTAGAAATTCTGTCCATAAAAGCTATGAACAGAATCGGTGACAAAGAGCAGCCTTGACAGAGTCCAACCCTCACCAGAAACGAGTTTGACTCACTGCCGACCATGCCGACCAAGCTTTGACGCCTGTCATACAGGGACCTAACAGCCCTTATAAGGAAGCCCGGCACCCCATACTCCCGGAGCACTCCCCACAGGACACCCTGAGGGACACAGTCGAATGCCTTCTCCAAGTCCACAAATCACATGTAGACTGGCAGGGCAAACGTCTATGCACCCTCTAAGACCTGCTTCCTCATTGGAAGGCATGTCAGTGGGTTTGAGGAGGTCTTCGAAGTATTCCTTCCACCGACCCAAAACTGTGTTGAGGTCAGCAGGGCCCCATCCCCACAATAAACAGTGTTGATGCTGCATAGCTTTCTTGCCCTGAGCTTCCAGATGGTGACCAGAATCTCCTCAAAGCCATCCGGAAGTCCTTCTGCCTGACCTCACCAAACTCTTCCCACATCCGAGTTCTTGCCTCAGCGACCACCAAGGCTGCATTCCACTTCGCCCGCCAATACCTGTTAGCTGCCTCTGGAGTCCCACAGGCTAAAAGTGATGGCATCCCAGACTACCAGTGTTCCAGCCGCCTCCACAATGAAGGCGCAGAACATGGCCCATTCAGACTCAATGTCCCCCGCCTCCCCTGCCACATGGGAGAAGTTGAAGCTCCTTCTAACAGGGGATTCCGCCAGACATTCTCAGCAGACCCTCACTATATGTTTGAGCCTGCCAGGCTTGACTAGCTTCCTCCTCCACCAGCGGAGCCAACCCACCACCAGGTGGTGATCAGTTGATAGCTCCGCCCCTCTCTTCACTCGAGTGTGTAATATATGCGGCCACAAGTCTGGCGACACGACCACAAAGTCGATCATCAAACTGCGGCCTATGGTGTCCTTTTGTTAAGTGCACATATGGACACCACTATGCTTGAACATGGTGTTCATTATGGACAATCCGTGATGAGCACAGAAGTCCAATAACAAAACACAGCTCGGGTTCAGATCAGGGGGGGCGTTCCTCCCAATTACGCCACTCCAGGTCTCACTGTCATTGCCCACGTCAAGGGAGGTGATGCTAAGATTATACAATTCCTTGGTGAGACCTCACCTAGAATATTGTGTGCCGGTTTGGTCGCCATATCTTAAAAAGGACATTGCGGCCTTAGAAAAGGTGCAGCGTAGGGCCACAAGAATGATTCCTG
>JAABNX020000002.1:1655580-1667827 GCA_015163995.2 Mormyrus lacerda | reverse complement strand
GCCATCTCCACATCATTGCATTCAGTTTTTATTCACAATTTGTATAGTGTCCCAACTTTTTTGGAATCCGGTTTGTACTTCCCTGAATATTGTACAGGTTAGTGGTTGTCAAACTGGGTGCGAGATGATCTTCTGAATTCTAAAATAAACTTTTGCATACCTGTTTTGTCACCAGCCCCTTTGCTCAGCAAATTTTATTGGTAGCTGTGAGGAACTTGGAGAAACTCGGAGGAATTTATCGTGGGGAGATTTAATTGAAGTTTTTTGGATTGATAGGGAGAATGTGTATGGTTGGCTTGGGCGGTATTATGGTAATATTTTCTTTATACTGTGGTATTTTTGTTTGGCAAAATTTATCATGAGCAAACCCCCTCCTCACTTGGCAAATTTATTTTGGGGGAATTGAATCATGTCACATAACCCAAGTCCTAATCAGTGGTGGCACATGGAAAAACAGGTGCAGACCTGGTGAATCTGGTTACATTAGAACAAGTTCCACAAAGCTTTAATAAAGAGACTATTGGAGAGGTAGATGTACGGTAATATTTTCAGTTTACTGCAGAATTTTTGTTTGGTGAAATTTATTGTGTGCAACCCCCCACCCTTCCTGCAGGGGGGGCCAGAGTTCAAGATTGTGGGGTAAGGGAGGAGTTGGAATTAAATGGGGCTGTTCAGGGATTACATCATTGTCAGTTTTTGTCAGCTTCTTGTCTGCTCATCTTAATTTGTCAGGCGTTACAATAATAACTACATGTTTATTTGCAAAGTTGAAATGCTAATATACTTTTTTTTGTTTGTTTACTAGTCTGTCAAAGTTCTTACTATTATGTCACAGAAAATATTTGTCAGAGTGCAAATAAAAAATAAATGATATGTAAATATTTAGACATATAAATAAAATAAGTCATATTTTAAGATATGAACATTAAGGCACACACAAAGAAACCGAGTCGACCACCCAATTAGCGGGGAAAGACTGTGTAGATTGACTTTGAGCAATAATTGAATAGCTGAAGTTTTAGAGTTACATGTCATGGATAGGAGTCAGAGTATTCTGGTAAAGACACATATACTGGATTTCACACTACCAATGGATTCATCTATTAATTATAGAAATTTTAGAGGTTGGAGGGTGAAAGAGGAGTAAGGATTACTACGGAGAATTCATTGTTGTCATTCCAACTACATCTTTTCTATTTACTAGATAATACTCTGCTATAACCGCATAAGGATACTAATCAAAAAAGTAATTTTATCTGAAAGTTAATGTATAAAAGGAGACTTTCTTCCGTAATGTGCATGTATTTTCAGCTGATTACGCGGAAATTTCTACTTGTTTATCCATTTGGTTGATAATTTGCAAATCAAAAGATGAACTCAAGAAACAGCTTTTTACTTATACTTATACTCCAGGAAGACCACAAACATTTACTGTTGAAACCGCTGAATTTGCAATTTGAATAACAATCAAAATAGTAGCATGCGGAATTACATCCAATCACACATGCAAGCAGAGATGGTGAGTGTTCTTCTCAATGGGGCATTAACACTGGGGAAGGGCGGCGGGTCAGGAAGCTATTGGCACGAGGCAGGTAACAACCCAAGATGGGGCACCAGCCCATCGCAGGGCACACTCACACACAGTCTGTTATCTTTCTTAGTTGCTGTGTTCCCTGTTTCCTAGTTTCCATGTTAATTAAGTGTTTCTGTTTCCTCCTGTTGCTCATTGTCCTGTGTTTTCATTGATTGGTTAACTTGGTTATTAAATCGCAGCTCTTTTGCATCATGTCTGGTTAGCTTTGTGTGTATGTATAAATACCTTCTCCTGTTCTCTTCTCTAGTCAGTCATTCTGCTATATTACTGTTTGTTGGTCACGCTGTTCCCTTGTCTGTTCTTGTTCCCTTTTGGTTTCTTGTAGTTCGTCCTGGTTAGTTATGTTCATTAGTTTCTTAATTATAGCTCTGTATCTTTTTTTTTCCTGGTTTGATCCTTCGTGTTCTTCTTTGGTTTTGTTTCCCCTCATGTGTTCAGTTTGTTAATAAGTTAATAGTTTAATAAGCCCATTTGTCTTGCAGCTGCTAAGTGGAACTTCACCTTTTTCTTGCCTGAGACATGCCAGTCTGCAGCAGAGTAATCAGTTTCTGTGGAAAAACATTGGCCTCATATCTATGTGTAAGAATATATAGACCTTGAACAAGTAGGTATTTTTCCATGAGCCCTGAACAGGCTGCTAGATTTCCTCCCTTTGTACCGGTTTGTATATATACTTAACCTTCCCAATGGTTAGACCCAAGGTCAATGAATGTATATCATGTCTTACACTTTCTTGCTTTTGCATGATTTGCTTTGAAACAATATTGTATGCACATGAGGAGAGCCAGAGATCTTTCTGCTCAAGCAACGTTAAAGACAAAAGTCCTTGCTTACTAATATTGCTCTCTGTACTGCACGTTCTCCTGTTGCGACTGGCAGCAGCATTGTCCAACGCCAAAGAGAACCTCAGAACATTGCAGCGGAATTTTGACAGGGTGGAGGGTGGTTCTATTCGAGTCTGTAGCAGATAAGGCATCGACAACCAAGTACGACATAAACTTCTGAAAGCTGGGCTGAGCGTCACTCCAAGGAAAGAATTATGGCATTTTAGAATGTCCATGTAAGTCCACCCTAATCTGCAGTAACAGACAAGCTGGACAGCCTTCCTACATACATAGTTGTACCTCTGTCCAGAGAACAAAAAATCTAATTCCAGATGGTAACGGAGGCAGGGGACTGGCAGGGTAAAGGAAAGAGTATAAAAGAAATTCTTTTCGTCAGAGTCTATTTTGAGAAAAGTCTTACAGGCAGCCAAGTAGATAATGAATAATTGCTGGTTTATTTTGCCTTCTTGTGGTGAAGATATGTGACAGCAAATAAGCACTGCTTCAGCAGAGTAATACCAGGCGTAGGCAAACACCACCTGCTGACAGCTGTCAAAATGATTATCAACGCTTTCTAAGCGGAATGAGCTAACACAGTGAAGTTAATGATTCGAGCTGTTATCAAAGAAATAGCAATAGCAATAATATTAATAATAACAACAACAATAATAATAATAATAATAATAATAATTATTATTATTATTATTATCCCAGCTAAACAGACATTGAAATGGTTGTGAGAATGTGGTGAATTTCGATGACAATGATTCACTAGGCCATGTTTTATTAATGTATTTGTACAAACAAGCAAGGAGAGGATATGCTTCTCGCAGATATGAGTCAGTGCATCTTTAAATGCTGTTCTGTTATGTAGTGAAAATGTTGCTGAACAATGCCACAGCCCAGTGTTTCACTCAGTCTCTCTCTCTGGGGGGAATGTGTATGTCTTCTGTTGCATGCGTGGGTTTCTGCTGAGTTCTGCCTGCCAATCAAAGACATGCTGTTTAGATTAATTACTGTCTCCAAATTGCCCCTGGTGGTCTGTACAGTAGAGGTAAGTCTGTCTGTCTTGCCTATGTGTGGGTTTGTAATGCGCGGTGTACAGTACTTATGTTTTGTGCTGTACTGTAATCACTGTTGCACTTTGCCCCTCGGGGACAAATAAAGTTTTTTGAATTTGAATTTCCTGGGTTGACTTTGGCTCTGTACAATTCAAAGATAATTCTATGAATACAAAAATTAATGTGCTTTGCAAACGCACAGTGGTTAGCCTTGCTGGAAAGGTAGATGTACATAGTACTATGCAAAAGTCTTAAGCAGTCAAAGAAAATGACGTTAATCATCTTGGTGTCAAACTGCTCCATCTTAGCCATTAAAACCTCTCCTAAATTCACCCTAATATTTGCAGTAACCATCTAATGTACCAATGTATTAGTTGATGGAATATGATGGGAATGCTTATGAACAGGTCAGTCTTCTTCAAGCAGTGCAGGCTGCCTGTGATGATGTTCCTCCTGAAGCTAATCAAGGATGGGTCCATCATCCTAAACATTGCTTACCCAGCTGTTTGGCCGGGGAACGCATCCATTGTGATGCACATGAAAACAAATGCAGCTGATCATCAGGATAACACCTGAGCTCCCTGCATGTTTTGTTGCATTCTTGTGCTGCGTTTTACAGTACATTTTGCTATACCATATGGGTCTCTTGCAATGATTTTCTTTTCTTTGTTCTGCAAAACAGTATTTCCCATGACATTTTGGGTAAAATCATGTGACATATTCAAAATATGTTTTTTAATCACTTGTGGAATGTTGCTATGGAAATACAACTTACCTATAAACTTTAAACAAGATGACATTATTATTGATAAGATACATCCCCAAGGTACAAACAACATTAATGTACCCCCGATGGTGCAAAAATGTTCCTCAGAGTCCATGAACTTAGTTAGTTAGTTCTTCTTAAGTATGAACTTGCACAACACTGGTGTGTAGCATTGTCCAACAATGGTTTGTTGTTGCCTAAAACCATTTATTGGCCTAGTTAGTTCCTAGATTACTTATATGGATGACTTGTGCCAGTAGAGGATAAAGGATAACAGAAGAAATGTCACCATCTATGTTGCTGGATATTGCAGCATTTCTCCACACAGCACATCCTTGGACATCCTCTGCCTGCCACTGTTCTTCTCCTTCCTAAACCTAAAAGGAAGGAATTCCTCCCTGCATGGTGGTTGAAGGTATATGATCAGCATTCACAGGACCAAATGTTCTTGGATGCCATGAATGCTGTATGTCTAGATCTTTTTCCTGAAGACAGATTTATCACCAGAGAAGATATTAGATGCAAACTGGATGAATGTGGCCAAAAGGAAGGGGCGGACTGTTATACTTTATATGTGGGCACATTAGGTTGCAGTACAGGATTTTTCATAACTTTCTTTGGAAATGACTGTAATATATGCAAAAAATAAACGTCATTCAATCATATTGGAACATTTTCTATCCACTCCTATAACATGTACTTTAGTGAGAAGATGTTATTCACCATTTGAACGTTGTGAAACATACTTCAAAGAAGAAATGATGCACCATTAGTGCTGTTAGTGTTTTTTCTGTCAGTGTGAAAATACATAACAAAGTTTGCTTGCTGGGTGAGAATGCATTTGGTAGCCAGTGATTATTTAGTGACATGTTTTGGTGGTTTGGAGAAGATTAACTTTTGGGTGAAGGAGAATGGCGAACTTGTTAGAGATTGTAAAAAAGTTATAACATGCACATAGCACAGCTGATATAGTGACCCGGTGGGGTGCATGGTTGCATCTCGACTGCAGGGATGGAGGAGCATTTGTAGGCTTTTGTAGGGTTTTGTAGCAATTGTGGCATTTGTAGGTTTTCCTCATTTACTGTCTTGGCATATTTGAATTACTTGTAGCAATTTGAGTTAAGCATCAAAGTGCAATCTCCAGTGTTAAAACATAAATGGGATTCAGTAATTGTTAAAGCGTATTGTAGCCAAGTTGCCGTAATGGGCCATAATGATGAGCACAGAAACTCATCCTTTGAGGATGGGGGTGACTCAGTGGGCTAAGTCTTTGTGCCTGTGATCTGGAGTTCTCCAGTTCAACCCTGGCCTCAGCAGAACTGTCATGTCTCCATGGGCCCTTGAGCAAGGCCCTTAACCCCCAGCTCCAGGAGCACTGCATGTTAGCTGACCCTGCAGCATGACCGCCCCAGTCTTCGCAGTGCAAGATGGGGTAGATGAAGAGAAGCATACCAGTGTAGCTGTACATGTGCAAATGGCAATTACATGTTTGAACAAGATGTGTTTCTTTATTAGCCACATTCTGCCTGTGGGTATCGAGCAGTGGCACAGGAGGCGGAAGTCAACAGTAACGCGCATCAATCCAGATCAGGGGTGCCCAGGCAACACACCAGTGAAACAGGACATTCTGTACCTACAGCACAGCACAGACACTCAGCAGCTGCTCATATTTACAGTAATATTTACAGTAAATGTTCAGAGGCAGCACAAAGCATACTAGTACATGTATGTTCATCCTTAGTCTGGCGCCCCCCCCCATGGTATTACAACATATTTTTTGTGCGACTATAAAATAATTTGCACCAACAAAGTTTCAACAAAGTATGACTTTTAAAAATATGTTTCTGTTGCGGTTTTAAGTCCTCTAGTTGATTTGTCATTCAGTTATAGGGATAAGGACTCTCTTGTACAGAACTTTCGGACCAATAAGCCCAATACTGCTGAACAATATGGGAATGGCCGGTGCTGAATTCTCTCATATTCACGCTGCTTCTAGTTTAAATAATCATCTAAAAGCTAGTTTGTGTCAGGATCTATGCCTATCACCTCTGTCAGTTTCCTGTTTGACCAACATATGTCGCTGGTCTTTTCGTACGTTAACCACTCGCACGTGTCTCTTGTATAGTATTCGTAATCTGTGTATATATGTGCCTGCCCTAGCCAGGCTCTCCTGCTCAGTCGTTAGTGTCAATGTGAGTCCTCGTAGTGGTTAGTGTTGGTGTCACTCTAGACCCCACAGTTAGTTAGTGAGTTCTCTGACCTGTTACCTCATCCCTAGGTTAGATTAGCCCCAGACTCTTCTAGTTGTTCCTCCCAGCCTCTGGTTTTGACCCCTTGTGGTCCATTTATTTCTGTTTGGTTGAGTGCTAATGTTCCAATAAAGCCCTTCAGCTCCCCCTTAGGCTACATCTGGGTTGTCTCTCCTTCCCGATTTGACAATTTCCTACATCCCTAAACTTTTATTATCTACCGTGCGGTTTTGGGTTTTTTAATACTTGGGTCATTTTATATTTTAAATATAGATCTTTCCTTTTGTCAGGTGCATTTCTTTTACCAAAAACATAGCTGTGTAGCTGACCAAAAATATATTAATATTGCCGCTGCAACTCAAACGAGTCTTGGTGACTAAGAAAACATTCTTGGAATTTATTTCATGGCGGTCTGAAGATCTTCCTGTAGAAGCGGCACATTTTCTTTTTTCGTGAAAGAAACAGAATGTGTTTTTGTCAGTGTCGCATGAACTGATGTGCTGAGGGAATGTAATCTTTTAAACGCTTTAAAATAAAAAATAAAAGAATGAGAATATAAGAGGATAACTCAAAGACAGATAACTTGAAAGGTAAGAGAGTGAATCTGTCTCTTTGTTTCTTTATCATCGCAAAATTTGTATTCCGTTACATAGTGAAGGATATCAGTGAAACGATATAAGAATTTAAATAGTGTTTTTTTTTCTATCATCAGCCAATACCAGAATATATACAGAATTTTTAACTATAATGCATAAAGACAGGATTTTTTTAGTTCTAAACACTTCTCTTACAAAAGACCATGAAAATACAGAATTTGTATGTGTTTGTTTAAAATGTCATATTTAAATGTTATTTATATATAGTTTTCATTGCTATTTGTCTACTAGTACACAACACACATACAAATATTACAAATAGGGGCACGGGTAGAAATTCTGGGTCCCTTAAGAAAATGTCACCTTAGGCCACCTGTCCAATTTCATACATACTTTTCTGTGTTTTGGGGCTCCCTGAGTCTGCCGGGGTATCCAAGCTTCTACGGCGCCCTGATTACTATTCAAGAGGTAATTCATTGTGCAGCTTTGTGGTATGTATAACGTAGAGTCTGCTGGGATACCCGCAAAGAGCAGAGGAGGGGGAAACAGAGAATCTACTGTTATAGGGTAAGTTCATATATGCATATACTGAGTGATTATGTACCGTACATACGAGAGTGATAGAATCCTGCACGACAATGGACCTGGCTACCCGACCTAAACACAGCAGAAATGGTTTCGGAGGAGTGGCGAAAAAGTAGCCAATAAATGCTCAGCGTTTATGGGGGATGTCTTTCAGGACAGCTTGGAAAAGCGTGCTGGGAGGCCACCTCATGTTACTGGTGTACCGGAGACAGTAGGGTCAACCGGTTCCTGGAAAAATTGGGGTTAAGGGTCTGGCTTAAGAGCCCGATGGTGGCGTCTGCCTACTTAGGGATTTGAACTGGCAACCTTCACAGTCCCCCCCACCAACAAATAAAATTTTCATTAATTAAAAATTAATTACAATTTTTGATTTTTTTGGTCAGTACATAATTTCATGTAAGTTTATAGTTTGAATGTCTTTATAATTATTTTTTTCAGTAAAAAATATTCTTTTTCAATAAATAAATAAATCAGTAAATAAATAAATAATAAATTTTTCAGTGACAGTTTTCACTAGATCGCCACACTTGTGGCTTTTGTTTTCATTGTTTCCACTTTTTATTCGCCTGGAGCCAAGTAGGTTGTACCTAATTTCCTCACAATATAAAAGTTTTCGAAAATCTGTCAGCCACTCAGACTTGGCGCACAACGAACTGGCATGTGTGTGTGTTTTGTATCTATAGCCTTAGTTGTACAATAGCAATGTGGAAAGTATTTTTCATTAACAATGTAACCTTGGCAGTTGCAGTTTTCTTATCACTTTTTTGCCTTTCTTTGTGTCTGATAAAATGTTAATATAAGCATGAATGAAAAAAATACTCGCACAGTGAATGTCAAAATGCCTGAACAAAGCATAATGCCACAACAAAAGGGACATTTTTTCCCTCCAAATATTACTGAACTAGTGTGGAGTTTACTATTACCTGTTTATTACCTGTGGTTTTGCTTATACTTTGCAACATGATTTTAATGATTTTTCCATCAAATCTGGGAAGGGACCAACTATTATGGAATAGGTTTAAATGTATTTTAAAAGTTATTGTAGTAGCCAGTACTGTGTGACAATAGGCCTCAATCATTCTAATTGACTGTAATACTTTCGCTTCACAAAATATTTTGATTCAAATGCCCATGATTTTCATTAGTCACATGCAATTCTCATAATTAATTTGATTCAATAGCATAGAGAAAGTGTGGCAGCTGGGGCAGGCGCCCCAGGACCCGGTGGGTCCTAAGAGGGCCCATTGGACCGCTGCCTGAAATATTGTGCCAGTATAGCACTACCAACGTGCGCTACCTGTAGTCAGAATGACAATATGACTGCGAATAATATGTGGAAATAGAAAGCTTATATATACACCATACAACAATTAATTCAACTTGCAGTGTGATCAAATAATTGTCGCAATAGTCAGGATAAATATAGTGATAATAATCACAACAACGACCCTTTATTGATCCCCATGGGGAAATTCTCTTTTTGCCGATCTCATCTTGCTCTCCAAGGCACACAGACATATATGTAGGTAGAAGCTTGGCAGTGAAGGGCAGGCATTCAAATCGCCGGCATAGAGGCTTAGCCCTTTGAGCCACAAGATGCCCCCCCCCCCCCTTGTAGCTTTTCAAATTATAATGTGTGTAAACTGCTTTCATATTTGTACGCTCGCTCACAATTTGAATTACTAGCGATATGGTCACTACATCACTTGTTATCCAGTATTGAATGTCAACCCCAAATCAAATGGAAAGTGCACTGATGGACTGTTTAGCTTAGAGCTAGTTAAAGGTGAGGGGAACAGGGGGGATGCATTTCTGTGGGAGGTTTGGGGTTTGGATCAGGCTGAGGGACAATAATTGCTATTAGTTCCATGTCTGTTGAAGTTACCAGCACATGAGCACACACAGAAACACACACACACACACACACAGACGTTTTTTTTCTTTCAAATCAGATTCTGAATCAGGCATGATGTAGCGTATTTTGAAAAAATGCAGAAATTATATGTCAAGCAGCTCCTCAGCCCGTATCTCATTGAGGAGCAGGTGTTCATACCAGAAATACTCTGCTCTCTGCTGTAATACACATTTTTCAGTTTGTTGTCTGGTCTGGAGAGTCAGATTCTGCCTCCAGCTGCTGTCATGAGTAGCTGTCAGTTAACTGGGTCAGTCCCTTGTAGTGCTGAAGAACTGCATGTTTCTCCTTCGCAATAGCAAATGAAATCAAAATATAGTGACCAAAGAAATGTATAATATTTTGAATCACTTTTGTTCTTATAAGTACACAATGACACATGACCTGTTAGAAGATGTTATGACATTTTTGTTCCAATATGAAAGGAACATTTTTGGCCTTTGAATTATTTCTATTACAATTGCTAGTATGACAGTATAAAGAGATTTGAAAGGAGGCAAAGAAAACCAGGAAAGATTTAACTCCACTAGTAAATATTTGGCCTGAGGATAGTTTTCAAAGGCCCTACCTACCTATGCAGCTGAACCTTTCGTGAGAGTATGTGAAGTGATTTTATATAAACGATTTGATAAACGTGGTCAAAGTAATAAATCCCATTTTTGTGTTGTAGTGACCTCATTTATAAATATCTAGAATATAACAGAGAAGCTATTCTTCTGGGATTGCAGACTTGGAAAGCTAATGAATTTTTTCAAATGTTTTTTTCTTCTTTCTTACTATTAAAATTCATTGTAACAAGACACCTTCTATACTTATCTAATTAATTCCTCCCTCAAGGTAAAAAATGTGATTCAATTATTCACTTAGAAACACAGCAGTCAGAGGCTTTCACCTGCTATTTACCTCTTGTTTAGCACATGTAAGATTTTCAAGCTTAATTTAAACAGATTTTGTCACTGGACAGCATTTATGAGTCAAATTAAACTGAAATGTGCCAGCAGAAAATGATATACAGACACAATGGCACAAATTGCTCCATCTGTATGGCAGTTGTCTTGCCAACCATATTGTCATTGTGGGAATTTAATCTAACTGGTAATTGGTAATTGATTTAAATGAATCACAGTAATGTCTTAATCCTAAAATGCAATTTAACTGTCAGTGACTTCTACACACTTTATTTCATGTAAATTGTTTCAGTATATTCTTAAATTTACAGTTTTTCCCAATCATTTTCACCCTTGTCTCAATACCATGTCCACTTTTTCAAAACACTTCACACAGTGAACTGTACAAACATGCACCTGAGCATATCATTTAACTTTCAGTGCAAAATGCACTAAAACCACCAAAACACTTCACACTTCACCCAAAACTGACACATGCTGCCAGAACTATAGCACATGCACTCTCTCACAAGACGACTTTGTCAGACAAAGTACAAAGCATGAAAAAACAAACAAGTGCTGCAAAATACGTATATATGATGTGTTGTATCCTATATTTTCACACAATGTTTATTGCAAAGTAAAAGAGAAACTTGTAACATTTCTTACAGTAGACAGTGTAATACAAACAAATAATACAGTAAATAAATTCAGCTGCGCAATACACCAGAAAAGAAAAATACTTTACAGCCACCTACTGAAAGTTCATTACATTCAATACAAACAAAACAACAATAAAGTATAAAGTTTCACTGTATACAGTCAAGTTTACTGTTGACTTGGCCTAATCCATTCAGTCCTTTGCATTTGGCCATAAATTTTCATCGACATCACACAGAGTATTTTCTCTTGCAATACACCAAGGAAAAAATCTCTGAGTGCCTTATCCAGCTCTGGATGTCCTCCACATGAATGTCCATAGACCCAGCAGCCATTACATCTACATCTGATCATCTGGCTGATGGTCATATACCTTCCATCTGCATGCAGAAAAAAATTCTTCAATGGGGTTGAGGAATAGAAAGTATGGTGGCTAGAATAATGACATCATCCTGAGACTCTGTGACTTGGCAGGAATGATGAAAGACCACATTGTCCCACACAATCACAAATACTGGTAAATTCTTCCTCTCCCTCAATTACTGTGGCCCTGATCTCATCAGTAACCATGGTTCTTCCTCTTCCTCTCCATTGATGTCTTCTTCTGCCTCTTGCTGCATCCATTTTTCACTAGCTAAAGAAAAATGGCAATGGAAAATGCCAATCCAAAGATTTGTACAAATTGGCACAAACCACACAAATCCCTAGATAGGTGCTTAGCTGAAATTACAGGCAGGTGTGTGTTTTCATTCAGCTTTCCAGCTTCAAACAAAGCACCAAACAAAAACAAAATTACGAAATTTCTGCTAGGAACATTATTATTTGTGTTAGTGCAAGTGTATAGTGTCCTTTGTCTGTCAAAATGCAACATATTTCAATTTACAGTGTTCTAAATTTCATTAGGTTTTGACCTGAAAGTTAATTGTTTTGAACAGATAATCTAAACGTCTAAAAAAACGGCTGTAGTCGTACAAAGTTTTGCTGGAGGCGAACACTGACGGAGAGAAGTATTCATGAAATTTGGGGGAAGTGGTGATTACAGTTTTTTCCAATTGCTAACACACTAAAATCTAATGTAAAGCTCAACTGCAAAAACTGACACTCAGAGAGCAA